>CAEGAD010066719.1:0-161949 GCA_903067055.1 Poeciliopsis paucimaculata | reverse complement strand
ATCAAACGACTAGAAGTATGTCAAAGATCAGGATCTGCACAAAGTAAAACATTTAGATAAATGGATAACAAGTTATACATTTGACAGCCGTCTAAATTAATGTTTTGATTGTTTATTCTATGTTACGTGACTTTGTGTTTTTATGTTTGTTATGATGACTCTCTGTTCTGTTATGATGTTATGACTTTGAAATGCCTTGCTGCTGAAATGTGCTATACAAATAAAATTTGATTGATTGATTGATTGATTGATTGATTGATTGATTGATTGATTGATTGATTGATTGATTAATGCCCACAATGCAGTCGCTGGTTCACTGCTGTTCCCACCTGACCATAGGCAGTGGTCAGCCTATGATAGAGGCTCACCACTGCAGACTGGGCACACCCACTGGAGCAGCAGATTTTAGACATGCCCTGACCCAGTCACATAGGTGAAAGTTTCCCCTCATTAAACTTGTCCAGCTTTCTTATTTTGATCCATTTTACCTACTTCTGACATGTCACCTTTGAGGAAAAGTGTTCACTTGTGTTCACAGGTTTTCAAACTCTTGTGCAAGTATCAGCTATGGTACTTAAATTGGGCCTCAAAGGAAATTCGGGTAATTATTGACAATGTTAATATAAAGGTATTAACCGTGACAAACATAGAGAGAATTATATTATTTTCTTTAAAATCTTACCTTTTTCTTGGTAGTTCACCACAGGTTAAAGGATTTTTGGGTCGTTCCGCCCGACAGGTCTGGTGTAACTGAGTAAGAGGTCAGACTTTTGTGATGGTCAATCAAACAAACTGATTTTATTGCCCCAAACCTCTTCAAACGTGTATGAGCCTCGACTTTCTGTTGTTTCACTGTTTTCTTACAATGTTTTTTCGCTCCCAGTGTCATTCATTTGGTGAAACACAACAGTTCCACCGGCAGCAAACATGACCACACGTGATTTTTGCTTTACGGTCGAGATGGTGTTCTCGGGTTTGAAAGCTGCCTCTTTTTTACATAAACCCTGAGTTTCTCAGGAATGAAGCTTCCAGATACTGCAACGATTAAACCTCAGTAGTGACACTTTAGAAAATAGAAATGTCTGAAAAAATAAAGTGTGAATAGTGGACGAGAAGATAAAGGAGCAAATGTAAATCTACTGTAAGAGCATGGCATAATTTTTTTGTGTGCGATTTTGTTCATCAGCGCTACACTTTGGAAGCGTGAGAAACCGAGGATCTGTGGATGCTTTTAGCAGTGCATGTGCAAATCTTTCACTACACTCACACAAGCGTGTTCCTCATTACCTGCACACAGCCCCCCTCGCCGGCCTTGGCAGCCCACCTCAATAGTTCCCTTCCCTCCAGTGATGACGCAAATGGCTCACAATTACTGACCCCCACAGTAAAACCTGTAAAACATTAGCCAGCATGATTAGGAACAGCTCTCCATATTCCTCCCCAGCAGGCAGGGAGGCAGGCGGGGGGAGAATTTACGACGTCGTTTGATAGCGCGCTGCAGAATGCTACAGAGGAGAAGGTTTATAGTTTTGTCTGGAAAAGTGAGCACAAGTTTGCTGAATTTCATACTTTTACTGAGCTTTCAGTTTCGCTATGTGTGGTTAACATATGTGGCGTAGGCTCCATACAAGCTTTTGTTTTCCTAAACACATTTTGGCTACAATCACACAGCAGGTCTTGATTTGCCACGTCCCAATTTTTCTTTTTTTTTTTGCGTGGTCGTTGATACTACATATTAAGTGCAATTAGGCTTCTTCGTAAAAAAAAAATTATGATCCCAAAGCGACCTGCGTGTGAAGAAGAAGAAACGTGGTCTTCACACAGCAGAGCGCTCTACGAATCCATTCTGAAGTTCTCGGGTTTGGGGTGTCGGCACTGCTTGCTTCAGCCGATGTTTACTTCCAAATTAACTGAGTATGGTTTCTCCTGGTGCAGAATTATGACACATGTCAAAGTGAAAAGCAACATAACTGTTCCGACTGCGGACGAGACGTTGCTCTCTAGCCCTTTTCATTGTCTGACATTTTGAAATCCCGTCATAATCTAGTTTTACCCATCATCATTTTTATATCATAATAATGACATATTCCATTGCATCTAATTTTTATTCAGTTTAATTAGATTTAGTCCGAACAAGTAGAACAGAGAGTCAACACTGTACAATCACACAGATGAATATATGAAACGTTTTACTTTGGCACCAATAATTACATATAAATATCAAAATCAAGCTATTACATTTAAAATAACAGTTTATTTTCCTCCTGGTCCACATGGACCTGAATTGTGCACACGCTTGTGTGTGATGAAATGTCTCAAGGGAGCTTGCTGCAGAGGGTTTACTGTCATGACGTTTTGGAGTTTCGCCTCGGACAGATGACTTCTTGCTGTTTTGATATTGATCTGGAGGCTGAATCCGCGCTCTGCTGCCACACTGGAGACTGAAATTACAAGCTGCACTTCAGCCAAAGAGAGGAAGCAGAGCAGAGCCGATCTAGAGATGAACAGAGCTGCAGGACACTGACCATAAACATGCAGCCGCTGGCATAATAGAACGATTCGGATCAACAGATACTCATGTTCCAGAATGACCTAGTCAAAGTCCAGACCCAGGAGAATCTGTGGTATGACAGAGTTTGAGCTATTTTGCATTGGAGATAAATTTTACATTTGTTAAAAGCATGTATCCATACCTTATCCCTTCACAATTATGAGTGTTTGTCTATGACATAAAATACTAAAAAAACTAATTAAAGTTTTTAGTTGTGATGGACAAAAAGTTC
The DNA here is from genome assembly GCA_903067055.1 of Poeciliopsis paucimaculata. NCBI lineage: Eukaryota > Metazoa > Chordata > Actinopteri > Cyprinodontiformes > Poeciliidae > Poeciliopsis > Poeciliopsis paucimaculata. The sequence continues at coordinate 159,166 of CAEGAD010066719.1, read as the reverse complement.
AAGTGGATGAATACTTTTGCAAGACATAAGAATAACATAAAAATAAGAGATCAATGTCAACGAGAGTGATAAAGAGATGCTCTGAGCTGTTATCTTGCAGCGAGCGACGGGACGAGACAGGTACTGGTAGAGATTTTTCCGACTATGTAACGGTGCGATGACAGCTTGGTAATATGATGGGTTGGCCTCGTTATGAGACTTCAGCAGGATCGATGAGAAAATGGGGGTATACGAGCTGTCACCACTTCCCATCCTCACAACATCGCATCTCAGCTGTTTGTGAGCAGAACACGACTTGAAGGTTCAGCTTTGGAGCGATGAGGTGTTTGTATGTTCCTGTTTCGTCTGCAGCGCTGCCCTGGCTGCCATCGTAATCAGTCAATCACACTTCATTGGTAGAGCAGTTTTTATATTTCAAGTGTAAAGCTACGTTCTACACATAAGTCAAAAAGTGAAGACAGAAGTTAGAGCTGATGCCTCAGATAAAGACGGTCTTGTACAGAAAACCAGAATGGGCCAAGTCTTTTCTGTAAAGAGTCTGCATGTCCATGCATTTTCCACTCCAGTATACTACAATGCATGTACACTCAAGTTGAATGTGTGTGAGGATGGTTGCTTATCTAGTGCAATATCTTGATACTCCTAAATAAGCCCCATTTGCTAGGAGTTGCTGGTGTGACGTTTAAGCAGGACAGCAAACCTGTGCTTACAACCAGAGCCACAATCACATACTTTACATAAAAGTTTATTCATGTGGCCTAGTCAAAGTACAGGTTTAAGTGTTTTGTGCAAGTTGACATTAAGTGTATGTTAGCTGTGGCACTGTAATCAATATACTAAAGAAAGTTATGTTCCCACATTGTTATCCTATCCATTTAACATTGTTATATGAGAAAACGGCTTACTGCAGAACTTTTGGAAATGTAAAACATTTCTTCCTCGTAAGTCTCACAGCTCATGTTAACTGCACATATGCATCACTGCTACACAGCTAATGCAGCTGCGTGACTCCAATGGTGCAGCGATGACTATTTGCTATGCAGACATTTTACTTGCGCTACACAGGGGACGGTTAAAACCGACAGTGAACATTAAGCCATCGTTTGTATGTCTGATTAATTGTGCTAGTGATTAGCTGAGCACCTGGGGTCACCTGTAAGTATTGAAATTTTAATACCAGAAGGTCATGCGAGTCTTTGTTATGATAAAAACAACATTAATAAGACAGTGACATCACAGAAAATTGACATATACACTGAATTTCACCCCATAGGTCTGTTGATTTTCTGCCATCAAAAGTGACACACATAATTCAAAGACATCATAGTTCATTTTGTATCATTTTCTCACATTTCCACACAAAATAATGTGCCTTTTCTATCATGTGGGATGATAGAAAGCACCAGCTTACACAGGCTGAATCAAAGACCACAACTTTGGCAAAATCATTTTTATTTTCCCAATTGTGCTGTTGCCAAAACTGATGGTGTCATTATAAAAAGACAAAGAAGACATCCTGCGATTCTAAGTATTAATGCATAACTTTGACTGTAAGTTGCTAAGAATTATTTTAGTGCTTTCCTCTGTGTGAAACTGTCAAAGTTTGTAGACGACTAAATGTAATGAACAGAACATGTGAATCCATGCATCGTGCTTTTCCTGCAGCGATGTACACGCAGGCGTTTGAGCTACTCTGACGCTAAACGCTCTCATTGCGACCTTCAGAGTTACTCTTTGCAGGGGGGCTGTGTGCAGGGCTCACATTTTGTGCACAGCTCAGATGTTTTTTTTCTTCTCCTTTTTTGGCACATCAAACAGCATGTTGAGACTTCGGTGTAGTCTAGGTCTGTCTTTCAGAGCACAGAGATGAAAGGTTGAGTTACATAACATCAGAACACAGAACGGCTGTTTATAAGTGTGTGCGTGTGTGTGTGTGTGTGTGCGATCAGGGCGCCTCACTGTCATGGCGATCCTCTAATGGCTCAGCAGCACTTTTGCTGCTCCTTAGCAGCGAAGGTTTTGCTGCCAGCTTTTACACAGTTAAGGTAAAATGTCGCTCTCAAAGGAATAAAAAGTTTGGTAAACTGCGACTAATGGTAAATACTGTAAACTCCAGTGATTTGCATTATTTCTGTGCAACATTTTGCACCCTTGTTAAAACTCTGAGGGCATTGCTGAGAGTCTAAACCTTCTTCATAGCTGTGGTGCCAAATAAAGAAAAGTCGCCCTCAAGAGGATGAAAACACTGTTTGAGAAAGCACTTAATGCTTCTTTTTTTCAACTTCCAAAATGTCAAATTATGGAAAGACTGCTCCAGAGCCATTTTTTAAAATTTATGATGGCTGTATATAACATTGTTTGCTCACTGTCAGGGTCATTAATTCTTGGACTGCTTTGCCTATTGTTAATAAAACCTTGACCAAAGAACAAAGTGTACAGTATTTTCTCTCTAACTGATATCCTGGTCTGCTAAATATTTGAGTGGCATGTTTGTTTATCAAACTGTATGGAACACATAAAAATTTCATCCCATTGGTTTAATGCCAGCAATCAGGCGCCAAAGGATTGTTAAATAATATTTAATGACTTGCCTGAAAGTGTATTTTTCAGTTGGATGACTTGGTGTACCGTGCTCAAATTCAATAGGAAAATGTGTTCATGTGACCAATATGTGAAGCACAGTTATCAGCAATTATAGTTATTGGTAGGAAGAAAAAAAGCTTCATTGCAATATAGGTAACTTGATTAGATTATAGTAAATTGAATGAAATGGCAAAAATTACAACATTTGTAAGTGTTAGGCTACTGTGAGGTTTTTATGATATTTGTGAACTACATGGAGAAACAACCAGCGGATGGATGGATGGATGGATGGATGGATGGATGGATGGATGGATGGATGATCAGTAAGTGATGAACTAAATCTAATGTGAGTTTGATTTATTTTACAGAAAAGCTTAGCTTGTGTCTTTAGTAACATTTTCAGAACAAAACTGTTGCTGATTTTGAACATTCCTCTGCAGCTTATTGTCACCAAAACATCTACAATATCTAACAAAGTGTGCTGCTGAATGTTGAACAAAATGTGAAGATATTAAAGGTTCAAATGTTTACAGACAATAGAGTTGATGGAAATGGGGAGAAGATCATTTGTGCTTTCATGAGCGTTAGTTGGATTCGTATTGTTCAGTAATTATATCTATTTTTTCAGCAAAAAATAAAAACGTATCCGATGCAAGAGTTCTGGTCTAATTACACACAGCAGCACCAGGCAAATCTTTGACTAAGACGTGACGCTGACGGCTTAGGCCAGCGGATTTAGCTGAAATTAATTTTTATTGTTCTTATTAGGTAGGAGGATTATCAGCTTTTATCTTTGTTTAGCAAAGCGGTGCAGTGGGGAACTCGAAAGAACACTGTTGTCCAGACTGGCGTAATTTTTCCACTCATAGCGTGACACAATTCGGTGACCTCCACTGACACAGCAAATTACACCTGAATTATTAAATTGGCTTTTATACTGAGCCTCTGTCTTTGCAGCTTTCAGCAGCAATTTAGCCGGGCTCGCTTGTCGCTATGGCGGTGGGTCCGACGGAAATAACCACGAGTTTAAGGTCGAGCTCTCAGGCAACATGTTCAGCAAAAAAAGAAACAATAGCAGAACCGCACTTATGCATGTGGGGAAACACGGGAGAGTGGAAAATGGGTTTACGAGGCGTCTGGGAAGACGCAGAGGCTGGTAATTAGAATAAATAGAAAAATCCTCAGCCTTCATGTGCTACTGAGGCAGTAAAAAGCAACTAAAGCAAACTAAACCTGACTGTGAAATTACATTAAAGATGTGTGCTTACTCAAAAGCACTAAAAAGTAAAACAGCGACAGGCTTTTTCTTCTTCGAGAGCATTCCCGTCCATGTGCCTCCGTTTTCTGGGGAAAAAATGAAACAAAAAACAGATTATTTACAGTTTTTTGAGGGACCCTGTGATGCAGGAAGTCACCAGACACAGGATGTGAAGCGCTGTGCTTTGAACATGTTTCTGTCTTTGTTTCCCACAGATGCTTTCCCGTTCAGAATGGGACCACAAGAGAGGCTCCCGAGGATCACAGGTTAGCACAATAATCAGATAGACATACAGTACCAGACACGTTTTTTGGAAGGCCTGATCAAGAAGTGCCAAGCCAGAAAATACGAATACACCCCTTATTCCAGCATAATAATTTTACATTGAAGCACTTAATGAATCTAATCTTTAATTTGAGTTTACTTTTTAAGTGGGAAAAAATTCACATTAACAGGGCTGCAGGGCTGAAGCTTATAGAGGAGGACCGGTGACTTTTCCTTTGCTTAGACTGTCCTAAATATCCACTCCTTGTTTTTGTCTGTAGGATTCTGTCAAAACGACTGAGAGAAGATTGATTTTCTAAGTTGATTTTGGTGCATGTTTTAGATTATCATCCTAATTTAGAAAAAATGAAGTTAAACATAGTGTTTTTTGCCTAAAATCGTCTGGTTTTTCAAAGGTTTCATAAAGCCATGCACACTAATAAGCCTCCTTAGGGCCTTTGGGTGAGGAAAAGGCATCATTGACCCGCCACCATACATTACAGTGTGTGTGAGGAGCTATAATACAAATCCATCCTGGTTTTTTTTGTTTTGTTTTTTTTTACCTCTACAAAAGCATACTCTTCCAGTATAGTCCTAGTACGGTTTAGCAAACTCCGTGTTTATATTTGTGATGGTTGGACAAAAAGGCTTTTATTTCTGGAATCACTTACAAACCACTCTCTGGAGACGATGCAACTTTCAGATTCCTTTCTGTTTGTGTGGTTTTATATCACTGAGCTCTGAATTACTTTTTCTTTTACCACTTTTACCAGCACGGTCAGCAAGATAAGCACGAGTCCCGGTTCAGTTCTGTGTCCAGAGGGTAAATTAAAGGTCTCAGTGTCATGTTGCATTTATAAATTGTATTATAGAGGGAATCGTTAACCATGCCACCTGTAATTTTGTTAATATAAGAGTTACTTATCAACATTCACATTTTCCCCTACTGAGTAAATATACCTATATTAGCGATTGGATTTTTCAGATTTTTTTCCTGTGGGATTGTGCTTTAGCAACAAAAGAAACATTTCCTTTCAGGCTTTTCGACGTCTTCACTCCTGATGAATGTGTCCAGCGTTGAGGATGTGACAGCAGACAGGGACAGCCCTGTCTCTTTCTACACATGCAGATTATAAATAATATGCTGAAAGGCGTCACTCTCTCCAACAAAGTCCTTGTCTTCCTGCGAGTTTGAAAGATAGAGTGACTTGGCTCTACATAAGGTTCTCTAAGCGATTAAAGGGCAAGGGAATGGGAATAGACTAAGCAGGGACCAGGGGAATTGGCTCTTTGAGAACAGACATTCAGCCACATCCTTCAGATAACCTTCCCCATCTTTTGTGGGCAGGGGAATCTGTGGATGTGTCTGTGCTTGAAAATTGATGTATTGAGCTGCTATAGAGCTTCGGAGCAGCTCTCCAGAGTGAGAATAAACAACGCCCTTGGCGCTGGCTCTGCCACGTCCAGCATGAATGTGTCCTGGACCTCATGTTCTCCAATCAGGGGGGGACATCCTTCAGAAATAAATGGACAGCCGGTCTTTGCTGACAGTGTGCGGTTTATTTAGATAGCAATGAATGCTGCAAAGATGCACAGCGCTACACTTAGAAACTGTTTACACAGAGTCAAATTTTTACTTGGCTCAAAAAGTATTACAAAAAAAATAAAAAAATCTGTGACAATTTATTCTGGGTAGGCTGTAGAAATTGTTACTTGTAAAAATGAGCAAAAATATTAAAATAGCTAAGAGCTAAACTGCTAAGGAAGTTTAGCTCTTAGCAGAAGCAAAAGGTCAAACTGCTGTACCAGATGTTGAAAAGGCAAAGTTAAAATAAACAGAAATGAAATGCATTTCAATTTAACCTACAGGCAAATTTACCTGAAATTGATAAAACATAGTAGATATGGTTAAAGGTTTAAAGACAATAAATGTTTTGATTTTATTGTCCTGATATCAAAAATGTGGACAGTGTGGAAATTGGGATTTAATGCAAGTTGGTTGGGATTTAATGCTTTTGAAGCTCAAACTTCATTAGAAACTGTTGCCTAAAGTCATGCTATGTAAAAGAGGCGAAATGTTCATAAATTCTTGATGTAATGTTGATGATATGGCAGAAATTTGTTGTATTTGATCAAAAAATCTAATGGAAATTAAGATGTTATTATCTAAAAAAGGAAACATTGGTAGTAAAAAGCTGTAGAACCTCAGATTGGCCCAATGTCATTTCTCCTGTTTTCAGTGTGTGTCCAGCTGAAACTAAGGAACAGTAGAGAGTCCTTAAGAACACAATCAGTTTCAAAGATTTTAAAGTTTGTCCTATTCATATCTATTGAAATGTGTTGCCAAAATAAGTAAAATATGTTTAAAAATTGAACACTTTGCAAATGACTGGATTGTTGTAAAATATGCTTGAAATGGTGCTAATATTGCAGGAGTAACATGAAAATAGATGGGGAAAGTCTCACTAGCTTTAGGATCCCAAATCTGCCTTAATCTAGCAATTTAGCAACCCTCAGACAAAAGAAAGCCTTCATGCTATCCCGAGCTTTGTTCTCTGTCTTGGCACTTTGTGTAAAGTTAGTAGGAGGAGAAGACATATTTCATGACAGAGGCATCATCTAAGTTGTTACTTACATCTAATGGTCAGTTTTTTTTCTGGACATGAGCTGCACATGCCTCACTGGACTCTAGCAGAGATCCAGAGGATGATGGGATATGGATGAGTCCAAGGCATCTTGGCATCTTTCTCCACCTTGTGGCAGTTTTCCCCTTAACCGTTGGACCAGGTTGCTGGTCAGAAAGGCAGGCTGCGCCTCTCTGTGCCCCAGCAACTCGCAGCGTATTCAAATCACAGACAGAGAGAGAGGCAGAGAGGAGAGTGGGGTGGACGGGAGACTGGACCACTTGATTGATCTTCTCTGTGTTGTATTTGCCAACATGCACACATTAGTGGGCTCATTTTCCAAACCGCATCTTTTTTCCACCACTAAAGCATGGGGTGGATGTTTTAGCTTAGAGACTGACAGTAGCGTTATGTATGGAAAGAGCTTTTCAAATATTTGTATTGAACTGGAAAGTTGTTGGTTTTGGACAGAGACCAAGGGAATTAGAAAGGGCTGCTTGTAGTCCTGGATGAATTTCCTGACTGTTATTCTAAATTAATGAAAGGTTGAAAGAGAGTGAAGCAGACAATTGATGATGTTGGTGTCATGCCATACACTTGTGAAGTGGTTGTTTATTTTCCACCGTATTAAAGGCTGCGCACTGCTTGCTTCACTGGAATACATATTCCCAACTTTCACAGATTGCTCTGTGTCACCCTCGTGCTTAGGACAAGTTACTGCTTTTCAAGAGCAGCGCAAGTGGCAAAAACAACCCAGTGTGTTTTGATTTGCGCTGGGCCACTGATTGTGCCTTTTTCCAGAAAGCTTATTTATCCAACAGTCGATCATGTAAAGCAGTTTGAATTGCCTTGTTGCTGAAATGTGCCGTTCAAATAAACTCAACTTGACTGAACAAAACATGTAAAGGTCAGTCCGCCAGGAAAAAGGCGGCCATCTTTCAGCTTTCAGTGCCAGCGATTTAAAGTCATCACCTTTAAATGCAGTGTTGCAAATGGGAGCTCCAACTTGAACTTGAACAAAAGTTACAGAAGCAAAATTTAATATTTCACTTTAGGTCTAGTAGCAGCTTTCCGTGTGTTTTTTTTTTTTTTTTTTTGATATCTTAGTTTTGTTTTTTTGGGTTCTAATTAAAATTACCTTAATGTGTATGATCCACCAGCAGGTGGCAATAACATTACTTATTTTGTAAACATAAAATAAAATAAGATCCTGTGTAAGGTCTAAAGCAGCACTAGGCGACATACTGGTAGCCCGTGTCTTTGTTGACAGTGTTAAAGTTTTGTTTTCCATCTAGTTAATATGTTTGTCTGCTTATATTTGAGGTTTTCTGGTAATAAATACAAATGTGGAACAATCCAGAAAAAAAAAAAAAAAAAAATGCTCAATTAGTTTTGGTTTTGAGCACAGAAAGGCACAGCGGGGCATGTACGAAGCAGTGCTATTTGTCAATGTTTTTAAGAACCTCCAAACATCCAAGCCACATTTGTACACCATGCAGAGTTTTAAAAGATTGCACGTTTTAAACTTGTTGAATCTTTTAAAGTCTTTGTTTAGTAACGATAAAAAAAAAAAAGAGCAAACGAGGCAGAAAACCTCCAGTTTCCAAAGCATCCTCTTTAGTGTGAACAGGTCTTTAAATTCCACCTTGTGCCTCGAGTTAGACTGGAGTTGTGGGACATAAGTAAACAATCTTTATTAAATGTGACCACGAGTGCTTCAGCCTTACAGAGCAGTCGTCACAGACAACGCACGTATTTTCCAGTGAGTGGTCATTTTGGTTTATAAACCAGGGATGTTTGCAGACCCCAGGCTATTAGTAGCTCATAGCACATAAGATGAAATGATTTTTGGTTGTTTTAGAACAAACTCACCTTCGACATCATATGTCTCATTTCAGCTACACCACACAGGTCGGTGCAGTCCAGTACGCTGTATTTTCTGTTTCCATTATCAAAGCGACCCACGTGACTCCATTCCTCTTCTGTTGAAGGTCCATAAGACAATGTAACGGAACGGTTTAGGGCAAAGCTATTAGCATCACAAAACAAAGTCCAATGATTCACTGCTTACGACAAGGACGAGATAAACTAGTGTGTCACGTTGACCCACCAGTATGACAACAGGTTAGGTGATTGGATTAAACCCTGCCTGACCAGGAAGCTCCATCTGCCCGTAAAAAAAAGCTCTCCTGAATACGCCGGACCGTAGCGTATCCACGTCTTATCGCTTAGTGGAAATTAGGCATTATTCTTTAGCTTTTATTGTAGTGTGTTTAAAAAACCCCCAACAATTTGCCACTTTGTTTTGCCTTGTTGCTGAAAATGTGATCTAGTTTTTTTTTTTTTTTTTTTTTTTTTTTTTCCTGCTCTACCTTTTATGTCAATATTGTATGGATCTGACTTCTTTCAAATCTTTTGTTGCACCTTTTCTGGACCCAAACGAGACTTTTGAATGGTTGGAAATCAAGGCTCATTTGTCTTAACCTTTCTCTTCAAGTGAATCTTTAAGAAAGCTATTTTCCCCTTCGCTTCGGACCTCTAAACGTTCCCCGCCTCTGTCATAAAAAATAGAATAGCGTGTAATTGTATCCAGGCTGCAGCTGAGGACCTGGCTCTGTGTTTGAGCTGACTGAGGGTTTGTGATGGGCGTTGGGTAACAGGAGGGGTGAGGCTTTGTTGTGAGTTTTTAGGTGTCGTCCCGTGAACTTTGGTACTGGCAGTGGTGTCTCTAGTGGAGTCTTGTCCTTCCAGTTTTCATCCAAGTGGACACATGTCCGTATCGAGTCACTGAAATGGAAAACTTCTGGATGACATTAATGTTTTTCTGTTGTAAGGTGTTTTTTATTTTATTTTCTCCGCACAGTTTTTTAAGGAATTACTCTGCACTGACTTTAACTCAGTGGCATATTTTGATGTTAGTGTGTGACACTTACTTCTTCAGTCAAAAACTAACCTCCTGCTATCTGTTGTGAAGCTTTTTCTTGGCATATCATGACATGCTAACAGCTCAATTTCTGGTCAGCAAAGACAGAACTTTACAGTAGCTAATCCACCTCTCTTGTTTTTGCTTCCTACGTCTCTGCTTTTAAAGGTAGGCTGATTGCCATTATAATCAATTGTAGGAATGGTTTGAGCTTCCTCCTTCTGTTTCTACTCTCTGGTCCTCCTCTGCATCCACAAAACCTCTTTTAACTCCTCTGGCATTAAAAGAGGAGGTTGGGGTTGTAGTTCAAGTATAATTTGAGCTTTTGAAATGCTAATTGGCTGCTCCTGGTTGTAAATACAATGCCTTGTTGCTGCGATTATGCATCACAACAACGATCTGAAAGTAAAAAAGGAAGAGCTGGAAATTCCTCCAGCTGTAAAACCAAAGGGGATAATTGTCCAATCATGGAGTGCAACAATTATGATCAAAAGTTGAAAGAAAAAGACAAAAAACAAATCAGAGCTTTGGTAGCAGAGCTACTCCAACATAAAATGAAGAAAATTATGGACAACCCTGAGTGTCTTCGTCATGAGGCATTTTTAGAAAAACAGTGTCTTCAGTCAGAGGCTTCTTCAAATTCACCGTTACACTGACTGCTACAGGAGATCCTTCCTGCCTTTAGCCATCACCATCTAGAATAATTATTTGAAGAACCTTGTATTAATATGAACCACAACAACATTTAATTTCCCTTTGGAATCAATAAAATATTTTTCTATTGAATGAAATTGAGTTGAAGCTGCTGCCACCATTAGCGGCCCAGTTCTAGAAAGTAGCGAAACAAGATAATAAACAGCATTAATAAACGACATTGAGTTCAGGCGATTGAGAGAAGGTGAGAGATTATCGACACTAGAAATCATCTCAGATAATGAACTGAGTTTTAAAGAATGTAATCAACTCTTAACACTGATGGGCGCCTGTTCTGTCATCTGGGATGTTTCACATTTCAACATATGTGCACCATTTACTTCATTTAGTTCAAATCATCCTTCAAAAGTGAGTCCAAAAGACAGTCATTGTTAGCGACGGTCTCCAGGCCTTATCCTGCCATCCAGCTTGCAAAGTATTAGGTTATTTATAAATTGTAAAAGCTGTGACACAATAATCCGTGTCAGTGTTGTTCAGAAACGCAAAAAAAAATCCACCGTTGCTTAGGTTGTCACACTTAGACCACACACTCTCCGAGGAGGTCCCTCTGACCCCGAGAGTCAGAGTTCAAACCCAATATAAGTGTTTTCCAGCTTCACCAGTGGGATTTGGTAAACGATTTGGTCAGCGACCAGCGTAAACGCTATCAGCTGTTGATGTCAAAACAATGTTTTTCTCAGCATATTGTAAATTCCTCTGCAATGTGTTCACTGACAGAAGTCATGTAGCGCTTTGTTTGTGACCGCTTTAATGAGATGCATGTGGTAGCCATGTTAAATTAAAACCTAAGGGAAGCAGATTCCAGATGCGTTCCAGTTGATGGAACCTGCAAACATTGATATTTACACAGAACAGAACGCATCTCAAAACACATCAGAAAGAAAGATGCACGTGACTGCTGCATAACAGGTCAGTAGCACTTCACACGCTTATAGTTATTTTTCAAACAGAATCACAGTAAACAAAAATTCTTATGAAAATTCAGGTGAATTAAAGGCTAATTTTGCCTGCTTAGAAACGTTTGGATTTTGTGTAAATGTTATTGATGACACCTGAATTTGCAAATATAAATGATCATTACCTCATTAAGAATAGTTTGTGTGACAGAATAGTTTGTTATAGGAATACGAATGTCCTGCATCGCTGCTAAGAAGATAAAACACCATATCAACGCCCGAAGCAGCTGCCCAGTGTCTTTTTCTCCGATGGGAGACATTATGTCCCCAGTGCTGGACAGTTTCAGAAGTCCTGGTATTTCACTGCAGGCTTTGAAGACTAAGAGTTTAGATCACGGAGCCAAAGGGCTGAAAGTGTATCAAGTAGACCATCTCAGAAATTACAAATATGTGACCCCTGCATGTGCGTGTGCATAAGTGTGTGTGCGTGGGTGGGGGTGTGTGTGTGTGTGTGCCGTTAATAAAACCTCATTGATCAGAGGCCTCAGCATTTTTGTTTTGTTGCACCAAATGGGTTTTGTCTGTCCCCTGCATTCTGCAGTTACTGGAAAAATACATGTGGACGCAGCAGGAACGTCAGCAGTCATATTTCCATGAGTCAGAGTTGTAGAGGTCAGTTTTGTAGTTTGTAAAAACCTATTGCACTTTCTAAGGCTTGTAATCGTCTGAAGTTTACAAAAGCATACTGAAAATAACGAGATGTTATTAACTAAAGTAATTTATGACAGTAAACAATACAATAGCATACAAATTCAGCTGTGCTGACTTTAGAGCGTGATTACTGGTTTGTTTTGACTGATTCTCAGTTTAGTTTACTCGAATCGCTGCGCTGGTGTTGATCTGCAGTGTGTCTATAGATGTACTTTTCCTGGCAGCACTCACACAAACAATTAAGGCTATTGATCATGAACACGGCTGTTAGTCACACTAAGATGTCATAACAGGGTGTTCATGCATGGTTTAGTACATTGCTTAGCCTGCTGAGGAGTCATAAAAAGTGATTCTGATAGTCACTTTTACCTAATGTAGCGTGTCAAACAAAGATGGGGGCCCGTGGGGGAACATAACGCAGATCGGTGGTAAGTCTTTGACTGGAGGGTCTTGCGCTGGGGTCCGGCTCAGGAGGATCAGTACAGCGCTTCATGCCAATTATACAGAAACCCCAAAAATATTGAAAGACTGCAAGCAGGAAAACATGTCACCTTCCATAAATAAATAAAATTAAATACTTGTTGGCCACAATAGGTAGAAGGCTGGAGATTCAGGGCTAAAAAAAAGAAAAAACAGTGGTTTCTCTTTGAGAGATGGCTGAGACTGAGAAGTAGTTCCTTTGATGAGCTCAGCAGACTCGCATCTGCAGCAGGTTTTTGCTAGTTGCTGTTGCCACTAGTCTGGTGGAGCTGAGTGGGGGAGGCGTGAGGGTGGGATGCTCTGTGGGGCTGAAGCTCAGACTGCAGCTCCACGGTGGAGCTTTGGGTAAATAGGTGGTTCTTTGTGTGACTCTCCCATTGCATTACTGCAATGGGAGAGTCACGGTTTTCTCAAACATGCGTAAAAAAAATCAAAAGCAAAAACAAAGCTGTGTTTTTAAATGAGGGAATAAGATTATGACATGATTTAAAGCTCAAAAAAAGTTGACTTTATATATATATACATATATATATATATAAAAAAACCCTTTTAAAGTGACCATCAACAAGGTAGAACTGATTTCCAATTTCTAATTAATTTTTTTTATTTTTATGTTTTATTACATTACCCTTTTGTAGTCCACACACCAACCTTACAAATGAAATACTTCTTTTCTAGAAATCACCCAATGTGGTTTGCATTACTTTTGTTCAGTGAAAAAGTTTCAGATGAGCTCTTGGCTGATGTATTAAACTTATCATGAAACTTGACAGGAAGCTCTTATGTAACCCCCGTGGCGTTATGTAACTCTCTCACAAGTTTTTTCTCCAGGATCTCCATCAATGACGTTTTTTATTGTTTTTTTTTAGATTTAACTTGCAGATGATTGGAACATTAGGTACATTAGGCATTGTCTTCCCGCCAAAATAATAGTCTTGAATAAATATTAAACCTCCGACGAGGAACATGATGATGCTTAAAAGCTCCATTAAGTCACAAGTATTTATGTTGAGAATTTCAAGTTGAATTATTCCTATAAATCTGTTATTTAAAACGTAAAAGCAAGCATATCTGATTTTCATTTTGGACAAATGTTTCACAGTAAGTTACAATTCAGTTGCAATATTTACTGCATTTTTGCTTACATGTGTCCACAATTTTACTCAGAGGGTGTTTCTTATGTTTTTACTACTATAAGTTTTCATTTGGCTTTTTGCACAATGATGTTGACAAATTAAAATTGCAAAGAGCATGCAGTAACAATACGAAGCATTTTATTCAGTACCTTATACTCATTACCTCACTAAATACAGTAACGTCTCACTTACTGCCAGAGTGGATTCTATTCTATTCTATTTGAGACCATCACAACTAATCACCCTTCTGCCATCTGAAACTAAGGTTTCAAATCCTTCTGATTCTTATGGAGAAAACTGTTTGTTTCAAATGTGAACTCTGTCAGCAAGACACTGTGTTTTACTGAGAAACACACACACGTGTCATCTACTCCATGTTGCTGAAGAGCAGCAGGGTGATTTGCTGCCTGAACTCAGGCTCGGATTTTTATTATATGTTGCGGTTATTGGCATTGTGACGCTTCTTGCAGAAATGTCGTCATTTTAGAGATATGGTTATTTAGTCAAAATTACCTGTCAGATTATGCCTGGATGGATGGATAGTTGTCTTTCCTGCAAGTAGTTTGTGTATAAAAGGAAATGGCACCACCCAAAGGGGTATAGCCTTTGTAAAAGTGAATATGTTTGTTTGCATTTTAGAAGAATGTGACGTGAGAAAAATATTTATATTTTGCACAATAGACAATGAACAGTATTGGCATAATAGCAACAAAACAGGTGGTGTACTTGCTGAAAAGCTTTTTGCATGTTTTCACTGGTCTGGGATTGCTCATGTTGCCTTTTTACAATGGTTTTAGGTGTTATTTTCAGCACTTTTGTCAGTGTGGATTGTATTTAAATGTGCTGTATACAGACATATTCTGATGAGGCAGGTTTGTTAGATTAAAACTATGTTTGAAAACCACAACATTTAAGGAAGTATTAAACCCACTTTTCATTAAGCCCTCGTGTCTGTTTTAAAAATAATTTTTGATCATCGTGTTATTTTTGAAAGCTAGACTTAGCTCAAAATTATTTGGTTGCTTTTTGTCCTGAAATCATGCAGCAACGCAGAAGACAGGGACAGAGACGGAGAATCAGAGAAAGATCATTTATTAGCTAATTAGAATAAAAAATCTTCTGTCTGTGCCAGGAATCCTTGTGAAACTTAGATATCAGTTGTTTTGGTCCGGTGCTTCAATATAAATCCTGCATGCAGTGAAAACCGTTTTTTTTTTTGTTTTTTTGTTTTTTTCCTGACCATTGGGTAAAATATTTACCAATTGTTAAACTTTCTCATCTGATAATATTCTGGGAAAATGGAAAACGTTTTCCGTTCCCACATGTGAACGTTATTGAAATTGATACTCAGGTCAGCTGCTTGTTTCGCTGCCAGTGTAAACAGAATAACTCTGGGTGTCTGATGGCTGTTGTGAGAATCGATAGGACATATGGAGAGAAAAATCTGATAACATTCTTTGAGGGTGAATGGGGAACGTGTGGTCTGTTCAGATAAATTAGCTGAAGGCCTCCTTGCTTTTACTTGTGGTTAATTGACACAAATTGGTTGTGGATTTTCCCCTCAGCCTGCTGAAACAGAGGTAGCTGAGGCTGGGCGGCGAGGGTGGAGAGACGCTGCTGTTCCATTGAGGTCAGGTTAAAGCTGAGAGGTTGTTAATGGGTCCGTTCATTAAGGATCGGGGACTGTTCAGCCGTGCTGAACATGTTTCAGACTGATGCTGTAAACATATTTAACAGGCTACCAGCACGTCACCCGTCTCCTCCTGTTAACCACCGCTCCGCTCCTTTTTTGTTACGTCTGTGAGCTAAAATGTGGGCATAAAATAATGTTTCCATAAAATGCCGTCTCTGTGTCTACGTGAATGTAAGCATGTGCGTGTACAGTATGTAGCCTAATGTGATGCAGAAGCGATTAAACGGTTTACAAAGCTTTACAGTCTCTGCAGGACGATAAACGGTGGAACGTGTTTGCTTTGATTTGGCAGCTTCAGTTTTAAATGGTAATTCTTTGTTTATTGGTCTTTTTTTTTTGTGCCATATAGTTTTTCTCCCTCCTCCATCTTACACATGCTTCTGCTCATGTGTTTGTAAGCTGAAAACTGGAAATGGTAGGAACCTCCCAACAACAGCTGAGCTGTTTCCAATTGGCCATGGCTGATATCATCCATTTATTTGAGGGAAATTGAAAGAACTGAGAGGACAATTTCTTTTTTCAAATGAATTATTGAAATCGCGGATGAACTTAAAGAGATATTTTGTTAGTTTAACATGGCAGCTTAGGGATAGAAATGTATCCTATTACAATTACGTTTTCATACCAGTCGATATCAGTATATGTCTGGATGTGCAACAATCCAGACATATTTTTAATGTTTCCTTGTACCATTGAGTGATCATTGTTTACAGAACCTCTGTGTAAACCATTTATGACTCTGTCTTAAATGACTTCTTGCAGAAGTCCAGTTAAAGTCAGCGCTCTCTCTGTTGAACTTTGGTCTGATCGTCATGGTTTTGGCAAAGAAGAAAGTTTTCATGTTTGCACACTTCCAATGAAACCTTCAGAGTCTCTTTCTGGGCTTATCGGCGTGTGTTTTTACTGAATACCAGCCTCCTTTAGGTCCTGTGAAGAAATGTTCATCTCTCTGGAAACTTATTTTAGTGTGTTTCTGTCTGCTGCTGTCAAGGTAAAATCGCCTTGACAACCAGACCTTGACATTTTGTTAGTATTTTGTTTTTATGTCTTCCACTTGTAAACATTTAAGTGTGGAAAACGTATGGGTTTTCTAATTCATCCCCCACAAAAAACAATACATTGCTTTATTGTTTCAGTTTTATTGTTTACTTCTGTTACATAGGTTTTTCAGTATTATAACGCCGATAATAACATGCTCAACGATGTGAGAAATGCATACAGGCTGTTTCATTTTTACACGATTATCTACATAAGGTTATTCTACTTTTCTAAGGTTTTAACTGTCCTGGTTTGGTAAAATAGCACTGACCTCGGTGTGTGAGGACTACTACGCCCCTCTCTCATCTCTATAGATGAGAAAGTCACACACTTTAGCTTCGCTTCTGTCGGAATAACATCAAAGGTTTGCCCATGTCACAGTTAACCACATTTGGGGAGCTGGTGACACAGTTTATGCGCCTCCTCCTCCTCAGGTCGCCTTCCTCGCTGTAGCTGCATGCGACCACCACCTGCTTCGACTACCTGCTGTATCCTGATGTTTATTCCTCTCTTCTGTCTCCTTGTCGACATGTAGTCCTCCGGCACGACTGTGATGGTGGACATAGCGGTGATGGGAGAGGCCCACGGACTGATCACAGACCTCCTGGCCGACCCCTCTCTGCCGTCCCACACCTGCACGTCGCTGCGAGCCGTCAGCAGCCTCCTCACCACCCAGCTCACCTTCCAGCCGCTCCACCGGCCGCGCCCCACCCCCCTGTTCAACCCCTGCGATGCCTACACCTGTTCGGACTCAGAAGAGGGGCCCGAGAAGGGGGAGAAGACGTCGATACACAAGGTGGGAGAATCTGTGAAGATTAATCATCCTCATGTTAGACTTTACTGAGAAGCCACGCTGAAAGCAAACGCAATTTATCAAACTGCTGAAAGGTCAAGACTGTTAATCAAGAGCACTCAAAAAGGTTTCATTTGGAAACACTCGAACTAATCCGTAGATGGTGATGCGGTCCAGCTCATTTGGGGCAAACATACCGCGCTACACTCCTCACACGTGTTAATCTTATAGTCCAACTCTCAACTGGAACGGGGTTTTTCCTCCGACATCAAATGAAAGAACGTATTTCTTGAACGGAGAAAAAAATGGAGCGCGGCTATTGCTCGGAGCAGCGTTCTCCCTTTCATAGCCGCAGCTGTGTCAACATGACAGATGTGCCGAGCCAGACTGTGTGTCTGAATGAGCGAATGTAAGAGGGAGTTGTGCAAGGGAGGCAACACGCAGCTGGATGTATTTCTCAGAAGCTTCTGAAGAGGGATGGGTATGTCAACAGAACTTGACTCCCACTGCTATTATGCATCTGGCTCCTTATCTGGCGAAAGATACCGGCCTGCGGGCTTCTCGTCGAGCACATCCGGTTTTTTGGCAGATGTCATTTTGTGTCCTCCGGATTGGGTAAAAGCGTCAGAGTTGACCTGCACCTGGAAAGACATGAAAACCTGCAGTCATTTTGACTTTCCCTCTCATAAATGTCCAGCTTTAACAGCTGTGGGGGGAAAAAAATGACGCGTGGAGGAAACAGAAATTGGAAAAAAATGCTGTTTTTCTTTTAACTGGTTTGACGTCCATTTGTGGCACCAGCTAATGATGGCTTTTACACTAGCTTACTTCCAAATTAATTTTCTCTTTTTCTGTGCTATAGAATAACTAAAGAGTAAAAGCATGTGGAGTATTTAAAATCTAAAAGAAAAAGCCCCTGAAAGATGCTGTACATAAGAATATATGTAAGAGATTTTAAAATGTGTTACTTTTTACTTGAACAGTTGCAGAGATGAGTCCGTTTATCGACCAAACATCAGCAGCCATCAGATTGCACTGGCTTGTTTTGCTGCACTTTTGGCTGTTGGCCATTTTTGTGTGCATCAGTGCTCGGTAGGTGTGCGTGTTCTTGGATTATATCTTGGGGCGTCCAACATAAACTACAGAGTCATCAGGAACATCAGCCCATCATGCCTTTTAAAAATGTTTGATTAAATATATTTAGGCTGGTCTGTCGTTCAAATAAGCAGATAAAAACAAAGTTTCTGCAACTCATTATATTGCAAACAAAACTTTGCATGCAGTTTATAGGGACAAAGTAAAGCAGAGTAAAGTAAAGTAAAGAGGAGGAAGGTGTGTAGCTTTTATTCTGTAAATGGGTTCTCCAGAGAGCCCAGTTACAGTTTTTGGAGGTAAATCAAGACTCTGCCAGCGTTGCTGAAATTTGTACCCATTCTTCTAACTGAAGTTCAGATTGCAAACGATCATATGAGATCAGCAGTTTTCACGTCTCGTCTCTGATTTAGGTCTGAGTGCTGACCGGGCCGTTCTAAAAGCTTCCCCACAGCATAAATCCTACCACTGCCGTGTTTCACCATGGAGATGGTGTGTTTAGGGTGATGCGGAGTGTTTCTGCCGCACACGACATTTTGCACGAAGGCCAAAAAGTCAAACTTTGGTCCCATCTGACCTGAGCAGCATTTTGTGCGCGTGTGGTTTGTTGGCGATGTGACAAGCTGGAGACAGGACTTCATACTGCTTTCTTTCAGTCACATGTTTCTTCAGAAATCTGACCTTTAGCTGTGTGCACCAAAAGTTTCCTCGTCAGCAGAGAAAACCCGCTGAAGCTAAAGCTCCTCCGGGGTTTTCTCGGTACTGCTCTGGTTTAAGCTCTCCTTGTGGACAGTCACATCTTGGGACGTTCGCATTAGTGACATGCTCTTTTTTATTTTCAAATGATGCATTGAGCAATGTTCTGTGAGATGCTCAGCGTTGGAATGTTGTTTTTATAGTTGAAAGCCGCTTTAAACCTCTTGTCTACTTCATCCCGGACCTGCCTGCTGTGTTCCTTAGGGGTATTAAAGTAACGGGCTCAAATAAAATCTAGGCCACACTTTTCCATTTTCAGTTTGTTCAAACTAAATTAATGCCATGTACTATTTTTCAACCACTTTACAACTATAGACATAAAATCCTAATGAAATACATTAAAGTTTGTGGCGACAAAATGCATAAAAGTTCCAGGGGTACGACCACGTTTTGCAAAGGCAGTCTGGAACGACTGGAATGGCTCGGTCCTCTGGTTGCCATGAATGGACCCATTCAGAATCCTGGGGTGATCTTTACTAGGTCACCCTGCAGAAGACGAAGCGTAGAGCCAGCCATGTTCAGTGCTGTTGCGCCAAACTGCTGCAGCGCGGCACCAAAACAGATGGAGGCATCACAAGGGCACACACACACACACAGACACATACGCCTCGGGGAATCTGAGGGAAGAACGAGGCACATGAGGACTGCGATAAAAAAAAAAAAAGAGACAGAGAGTGAGGAGCCCACTAGTACAATCCATATGACGAAATTAATCTATGTGTAATGCAATACTGGCGATTTATCTAATAATGAACCTCCAGGAGTTTTCCTGCCACAGCTCTCTGTAAATATCCCCCCGCTCCTCTTTGACCACGGTTTCTACTTTCTCTGAATGTCGTTTTACGTTGTGGATATTTAGCTTTGGAATCATATTTCAGCATCAGTGCAATGGTGATTTTTAAAAAAAATTTTTTTTAAAGCTTATCTACAGCTTCATTTATTTCATCTCTGCATCACGATCTACTCCCATTTAGTTGATATATTTGACATTAACTTCTCGTACTTTTCCTAGGAGCACTTTCAGATAGATCTATTCCAGTCATGATCGTCCTGCTCTTTCAATCACTGCATGTTCCAGCTTTCATTCATAGAGTTCAGTAGTGGCCTTTAGATTCTATTTTAATTGTTGATTGTGTCTGTAAAAGTTACCCTGCGTGTGTGTGTGTGTGTGCGCAGCGTCTCAGGCGGAGTCTCCACCCTGGCCTTCTGAGGAGGATTTCTTCCACATGGACGACCACCACCTCAGCCACAGGACTGCCCACCATCGAGCCTGGGCCTGTTCGAAGGGACCGCAGCTCCAGCATCAAGCCGTACCATGAAGCGCTCACATGCAGGTACCCAAAACAAAGCTGATTACCTGAAACTGTTTTTAGGGATCTAATACCCCCATCGTAGTGTCATGAGTTCAATGCCATTTAAACATATGCTTGTTTGAGTAAATGATGCTTTTGTATAGACTACAAAATACACAATCTAAGCAAGCGCCGCTCAAATGTTGCAGCGATGGCTGAGCTTTGGTGATGCATTCTGCTTTTACTGGGGAGTCTTCCTTTTTGGTTTCATCGGAGTTGTGTTTTATGTTTTAGCCTATTTCTAAAACAAACAAAAGTTGAATCAAATAATGATTTCAAACGAGGGCAAAAGCAATCCGAACCAACCTGGTCCAAGAGAAAGTATTTACAAAGACGTCTTGGTGCATGAATGGCCCTTTGCAAGGTCATAGCACAGTACCTCAATCAGACTTCAGACTGAGGTCCAGACTTGGACTAGGACACTCCAAAACCTTAATTTTGCTTTTTGGGCCATTCAGAGGTGGACTTGCAGGTTTGCTTATGATCATTATGTTTCTGGATAATGCAAATGTGATTGCGTTTAATATTACAAACTAATGACTGGAGATTTTCCCCTCAGTATTTTCTGATAGAAAGCAGAATTCAGGGCTCAATCAATTAGTGCAAAGGTTTTATGTCCTAACAAAGTGAACAGCCCCACACCATCACATTACCACCATGATGTTCATCTTTTGAAACGATGTGCCCATTTTACACCAGATACAACAGGACGTTACATCACTTTTGTCTCGCCAGTCCGGAGATCAAATTGGTAAATACGAGATGAGTGTTTGTGTTGCTTTTGGTCAGTGGAGCTTTTCTTCTTTGACCTCTCCGTGAAGGTCATCTTTACCCAATCTCTTTCTTATTGATGAATTATGTTGATTGACCTTAACGAAGTACGGCAAGTGAGGCCTGCAGTGCTTTAGATTTTGTCTTGGGGCTTTCTTTAACGTCATAGGTGAGTTGTTGATAGGCTGGCAAATCCCACAAAGGTTCACCGCCATTCCACGTTGTCACTGTTTGACGGATGTCTTTGTTGTCCTTTCCAGACTGATAGATGTCAGTGACTTTCTGAACTGTTTTTGAATTATTCTCACTTTTGGAATAAAAGTGGAGCCAGATTTGTTGTTGTTGTTTTTTTAAATGTTTTAAGTGATTTCTGTTGTACAGGTCAAGTAATAATCAGACCTAGTGGCTGGTGAAACCGAGCTAAGAAAGTTAATCGGATAATTCATGATTTTACAAGAGGGGGGAATTATTTTTCCGCAAAGGATCAGTTTTAAGTTGGACTGCAAAATGTCCCACTGGAAGAATCGTGTTACTGGTAGGCCTGTGTCTCAACGGTCCGCAGGGTTTTCCTGATCTTCCAACTCCATTTCCTTTCAGCTCATCTCTTTCAATGTCAACTTGTTTACCAATCCCAGATGCTGCTCTGGATGGAAAAAGCGGATATTCAATCTGTAATGCATTACGTTTTTCCCAACAAAAGAACAAGTCAAATAAATCAATAATCCATAAAAATGTTACAGTAGGTCCTGCTGTGTCTGTCTGACAGTATTTATGTTTATGAGGTTATTAGATTCATCCAACAGTGTGGCCACTTTTATATCAAAGAAGACCAGTGTGAGTGAACACCGATGGCACAGCAGTCTGAAAAAAAGATGTGTGCGCAGCGAAAGCCAGAATGGAAATATGCCCCACAGGCAAACACATTAACCTGAATAACTAAGATGCACATCAACTGTGAGCACATTAATGCTGAAGACAGCATGGGACCAGGGTTACACAGAAGTATGAAGGTTCAGGATGGGAGCGGTATAATGGTTTATCTGTGTTTATCTGGGAGATTTAGTCATTTTGGTATAACTTTAGATAGTTGTACCGTACATCAGAAAACAGCTGGGGGTTATGTGAGAGCTCAAACATTTCGGTCCACATCAGACAAGCCTAGGCTAGTTATATGCAATGACTTTCTATCTATGCTTTGGTTTAAATTATATTGATTCTTTGCTAAATGGATGCAGGACTACATTTAATCCAGAAGTAGTGAATATTAGGGAACAATTAAAGCACAGTTTGCTATAAAAAATAACATGCATTGAAAGCTTCATAGGTACTTTCTGATTGCTGTGACTTGTGTTTCAACATGAACTACTGGAATGCCAGGTGGCACAAAATGGAGTTTCATAATGGAAGATCGTGAACGATTTTAACACTGCTTGTTTCTAAATGATAGAATACAGTTTATTACTGTACATTGAAGATGGAAAGTCAGTAACACTTTATTTGACAGGGTGTGCACAACGCTGACATGACATGAATACGTTTTCGTAAATGTTTACAACTGTTGCTATGAAGTGTCATACGGTAAATAAAGACACTTTTAATGCAAGTTTTAACAAATCTTTGCATTAAAAGTGTCATTGTTGACTGAATAATGCACAGTTGACACTTTTAATGTAATTTTGCATTAAAACTGTCATTACCTACCAAATGACATTTCATTACTACAGTAGTAGACATTCATAAACATGACAGGTTTCATGTCATGTCAGTCTTATGCACACCTGTTCAAATAAAGTGTTACCGAAAATCCTCTATAAGGGACATAATGTCTTGAGTTTTTATATATATAAATAAAATAAAAAACCTTAAAAGGTAAATTATCGTCTTTCACCAACAGCACCCTGTGTAGTTTCTCCCCTGTAAAGTTTTGGTCAAATAAAACCTTCCCAGATCTGCACTAGTCTACAAATGCAGTCGCCTCTGCTGCAAAGCAGCGCTGTGTTTATTTCTATTGTGTCAAGCAAGTAGGACAGTTTTTGCATCCTGCTTCTGAGAGAGACTGATTTTCAAATGCTACATGGGAACTTTTGTTGAATAGATAATCTGGATCTGCAACTCAATTATTAATCTGCAGAAGAATTTCAGTAAGACACGTCTGATGTCTGCCTCAAAGAAACAGAGAAAAGCCCGCTGGGATCCAAACAACACGGCTCCAGCTGATGATAACCTATATATTGTAATGTCTGCAAGAGTGTGCGTGCGTGCGTGTGTGAAGTCACACGAGTTCTCACTTTCTGTATTTAGAAGTTAATGCTTAACATTTTCCATAACCCCCCCCAAAAAAAACCTCTGATTATTTAGTGGGAGTCTTGTGAGAAGATATGAATCGGCTCGCCTGAGCTCTTACTGCTTCATTCACCAAACTTTTAGATATAAGCTAATTTAGCTTTGGCAGAAACTGCCTGAAACTTAGCTATTGTTAAATCCTGGAACTGCACATGTAAAATGAGGCGTGACTCTAATACTGCATGGCCTAGTTTAGAAACAAATGTTGGGTGGATAATTGTTAAAAAAAGAAAAGGCTACTTTGACCAGGCTCTTTTTTTTTTTTTTTTTCTTTAGATTTGAAAATTACAAAATTACAAGGAAATACCATCCTAGGGGCATGCTGATTTGGCAGCATAAGGAAAGGAAAAGTAAAAGAGCGCAGCATTTTACTGTAATAAATGCAGAGGATACATTAGATATGGTGAAACTTACTAAACATAATAAATATCTTGAAATAATTCATCCATGCTGCATAGCAAAGCCGACCGGTCTGTAGCTGCGTGCTCTGAAGTCGTCTTTCTTTGGAAATAGTTCTTTCATCAAGTTAGTAAATGGTTACAGACCTTGTCCTAACAATAAATTGTTCCAATAAAATGCATGGCTGTTTTTCTGTAATTAGCTATAAACCATGTTGTTTTACAAAATGGACAAAATAACCTTCAAGACGAAGCTTTGGTAACTCATGCTAGACTAAACTTTTAGTTGTCAGTTTTATCCACCAGTCATGTGGTTTTCATTATGTGAACTCAAATTATGCCCGTTTAAAGGCCTGTGATCGTATTTAAGGATCGACTAGAGACGTTCTACTTGATTTTGCTTTTAATGCCACACTGCTGCAGGTTCTGAATTTGGACTGTCATAGAAAAACGACAAAACAAAAAGAAACAAGAAAACATACGTGTGGTGACAGACATGTGGGATCGGAGCTGTTTGGCAACTTGGTTTTCTGTTTGTGTTTCATTTGGGTAAAAACGAGCTTTTTGCTTTTTTAAAAAAAATATGGTTGAATGAAATGAGTGAAAACATGCTGTTACTCAAGAAACTATCCTGCTTTGTTTCACCTTTTCTAAGACATTACAACACATTGGAATACGCAATTTACATCTAGTCTCTCTCTCTCTCCATTCCGGAACAATTTATCTAAGCTGCAGCTTTCTCACTTTTGCGGTGCCTGTTTCTGTGTTCAGAGTTTTCTCTATCTTATATTTGCAATTGTTATTCGGCCTCTCGGTGAGTAATTTGCAACCGACATTTGGAAATGCTAGGATGGAAATATAAGTTGCGCGCCAAGCCCCCAGAACCTTAAAAATCCATCTTAAAGAGGCAATTACTGATTAATCATCAGATTGTTGCCTGGAGTTTGAAAATGAGACGTCAAGAAAAAATAAAATAAAAATCAGGCATAGATTATACATGTGATTTTTTTATTTATTTTTTTTTTTTTTAGGGTTATGATTTAATGCATTTTCCCAGCAACTATAAAGTCTGACTAGGTCATAATTCTTTACATTTACTGCTGGTAAAATAATTACTGAAACAAAGCAAGAATACAACCCAGATTAAGAGTTGACAGACTCCCCGTTGCTCCAGTAAGAGATTCCTCATCATGAGTCCACAGGGTTTCATCTGACGTCGTTTTGTTTACTGGGTTGTTTTCAACATTCCCCCCTTTTTCTCAAGAGTCTTCAGCTATAAAAGATAAAAAATAAAAAACTGTGTGGGCTGCTTCTGTCTGTGTCTTGTTTGGTTCTGTTTGCGCGCAGACAGCGTGATACTGAAGCAACATCTGTAAACGTAGGCACAGCGAGCTGACTCTGTACACAAAGCTCTGTCCCCTGGACCCAAGCAGTCACTCAGCCCAGCAGAGGGCCTCAGCTATACCCACTTATGGTGGTGAGAGTGTAAACAAACACCTGGGCTTTTCCTCCAGTCACCACAACCCCCTCAATTAACACACACACACACACGCCCACACACCCACACACACACACACACACACACACCAGCGCTCACACGCTGGTGCCTGGGCGATCTGTCGCAGCTGCTGCTTCTGGTGCAGGTTATGGAGCGTTTCAAGTGTACTGAGCGACTCTCGGTTTGGTTTACTGAAATTTCTTTGTCAGCTGCTCTTTAGCTGATTTTCAGCCGGCTGGATGTTCTTCAGGTGCCGAAAATGAAGAGAAAAGAAAGAAAGAAAAAAAAAAAGATGGTTCAGTATTAAAATAAACTGCTGTTAAACATGTCCAGTGCCTTCTAAAAACAGCTTGTTCCTGATGACTGATTAATCGACAACATGAAGAAACCCCCACAAATTCTCAAGCTAAGCTTTTACACGCCGATGGTTATGTACGGCCTTTTTTGTCTTTTCTTTTTTCAATTCGTCTGGCCAAGAAATTTGTTGTATATATAAATCTCTTTAGAGATCAAATGGGGCAAAGGAATAATCTGTCCTCATGTCTCCTTAGAGAGAAAACGGGAAAACACGGACGAGGAGAACACATGAAGGGGAGGCTTGGAGGAAGGAGAAAAAAAAAAAGTGAACACATGGTTTCAATTCCCCCGTTCTCTACTCCTCATCAAATCTGCGCGATCTTAATTAGGACATTAAGAGTCTCCTTTCCTGCACACTTTTTTCCATCCCGTCAGCCTTTAGTGACGTGCAGGAACAACACCGACTTCAAAAGCAGCAACATCGGCTTGTTATCGGACAGTGCTTGTTAAAAAGGGAGCGAGCGATACCTCCCATTTGCCTCGGTCTGAGCCACGGCGCTGTTATCTTCTTCGCGTCATCTAGCTCAAGAGTAGGTAGATTACTGGAAGCAGAAATAATGGCTGCCGTGTTTATCGTGGCTTGGACAATGTCCGTTTGGGCTCTGAACCAAAGATAATCTGTCAACCTGCTGCGAGGAAGGCAGCCTGAAATCTGGGAGTAAAATGCAACAGAAGAGGGAGCAAACAGAGGCCAGCTGGAGTTTACAGCTGGAGTCTGCAGCCAAAACTGTTATGTCTAAAAAAATCCCAATTAGAGCAAGAAGCAAATTAACACATAGTTTTCTTGAAAATAAAATGAATGGGTTGAAACCGCAGCAAAAAATAAATGTTTTATTTTTTCTTTTCTTACAGTCTGGCTTGGACAAAATTCATTTGCAGATGAAACTTTTTGTTTTAGGTCAATTAGGATTGGCATTATTATATATATTTGCTAAAAGATAGAATAACGAGAAAGAGACTTGTGTTTTTATGTCGTTTATAATTATCTTTTATATTCACTAATATAAATAAGCCTTTAAGTTGGCAAAAAAAAGATGATGCAAAGCATCTAATTCACAACAACACAAGCCCTTTGCTTGCTTGTATCAAATAAAGCACAAAAAAACAAACAAAAAAACAAAACAGTCATGATATCAGGAGAATTATTGACCACCAAAAGTCTGGTTCGTTCTAGGGTGCCATCTCCGAATGCCTTAAAGTCCGACGTTTGTCTGTTGCTCCGGATCATGACATTCTTTGCGCTAGCGATCGACCTGTTGAGATACAAAACGTGCAAATCATCCTCTGTCCAAAACCAAAAGGCCCTGTGAAAATTCTCTCGAAAGCTCGTAAGAAGTAACATTTTTCAGTCTAATGAACCAACACGGGCTGAAAGGTCACAAAAATCAACGATTCTAGTTTAGAAGTGGCAAATGTAACTTTTGGAGATGCGTCTGTTGAAAATGTAGGAGTTTGGCTTTAACGACTATTGTTACGTGTGGAGGAAGCAGCAGGACTCCTGTAGGTCGAAGGACATCATCCAAGATCTTCTGTACAAAGGTAGTGACATCATGTTGTGGGACACTGGAGAGACACTTCAGAGAAAAAAGTTGGCATCATGTGGAAATACTGAAGCAACATCTTAAGACATTAACCACCAAGTTAAAGCTTGAGCACAAATTGGTCAAAGACTGAGCATCTCATCAAACCTTAAGAATGACTCAACATTTCCTTATTCTGGCATTTAGCTGTTAGAAATTACTTTGGTGATCACACAACTGATGTATAAAAGGAAAAGTTTGTTTGATTTAAAGTTAGACAGTGGGATAAAAACGGTGTGCAGATTTACAGGTGAATGTCGAGCGCGCGCACTGTAAATTGGGAAGCAACGCATTCCTTCATCCATTTACATTCTCCCCACAAACACATTATTACGATGCTGATAAATGTTATTTCTAGCAGACGGGCTTTCGGCTTATGCATACTGGAATGTGTGTTATGTTTTTACAATGTTTGCAGACGTCCCACTGAGACAGTTAAATTACTGTAACTGCAGCTCCAACCACTGTAACTGCTCCAGTTTTTCAGCGATAAAAGCAGAGTGACTTGACACTTGACTGACAGACTGTGCGAGTGAAAACAGCCAGCCTCCTTATTTACATTTTGTGCTGGAGGCTCGGTGTCAGAACTCAAGGTTGTTCTGCTGCATTAGCAGAACGGCAAAAGTGTCTGCCAGTTCTTCAGCTTTCATTAAAGCTAAAACCTTTGGGCCAAACGCTCTGCGGCCGACGCGGACTCTTGCTCCCCTGACAATAATGTTCTAACTGTTCACCCGCCAAACTATCTAACTATTTTATATTCCACACCTGTGATGTATTAGACGCAGTGGTCCGGCCTGACCATGCAAACACAACAGTACGCTCCTTGTTAGGGCCCCGGGTCCATTATAGTGGGTGGGTTTGGCCCGAAAGTCTTCCAGAAACACTTTATCAGGAGGAGATAGACACACTGCGGGCCTTTGTGCTCCCTGTGACACAACACTCTAACGGCAGGCATTTCCTTAGCTCAGGAGGAATGTTTTACAACATTTAGGGTGAGGTATTTTAATTGAAACCACCTACAGCCTGACGGTAGCCTCAGCAGAGACACATGGGAAAGCGTTGAGGCTCCCTGCGGTGTCAACATCCCTCTTTCAAAACGTGTGACACTTGCCGTTTGATTTACGTTTTAATTCGACGCTTGTGACGGTTTTCATCTGTCTGCAAGTTCGTGGCTTGCTGTAGGTTGCTTATGTGGCTGAAGTTGCTCGGCCATAAATAACAAATAGAGCGGGCATGTCTGCTAATGAGGCATTCATAACAAAGCCAGCACCGGCGAATGCTTCAGATTTGTTTGGTTGTTTATTCTCATCGTTTTCATATTAATGCCCGCATTAATTACACTAATTAATTGCCGTTTTCTTGGAACATCTGTAAATGTCGAGCGGTGCTGGAATCCCAGTTAGTTTACTTGACAGCTTCTGCGGTTAGTTACCAAAGCCTGACTACTAAGTGGCATCATTTTTGCTCTTTTGGCTCAACCACATAGGGCCAGATGTAACATGCTCTACTATCACTGATCCATTTTGTTTTGTTGTTAATTTGATATTTAAACATTTACATCAAAACCTTGTGTTATGGTATTCATTGCATCAAGTTTCATTTTATTCAGTGTTGTCAGATTTGTCCTCTATACTCTCAGTCACAACTAGCATACTAACAATGTTTCTAACAATAAGTAACGCACCAGGAAGATCAGGGATAAATCTGTGGAGAATATGGCGGCAACTATATGCTGTGGGGTTGCCGTACTTCAGCAGAGACAAGGAGAGAAAACAATTGCTGCTGCTGCTGCAAAAAAAAAAAACCTTTAGATTTTGCCTGTTCAATATTCAGCCGGACGACAACCTCAAAAATGTAGCCTGAGCTGAAATAGAAATGTTTGTGCACAAGGGAATTCTCATGTGAAAATTATACACCTAAGTTCCAATTCAAGCACTACTGCAAAACTTAATTGTTTTAACTTGGACTGATGTGCTAACAAGAACGGACAAAAACTGCAGTCTTCAGATGTGCAAAGCTGGTTGGGACGGACCCAAAAGAACAGACCCAAAAGTTACCAAAGCAGGGAAAGAAGTAGTGACTTATTGAGGCTAAATTCAAATACATGACACCTTTCCAGGATTTTTATTGTAAAAAAAAAAAAATTTGGAAAACAACCATGATTTTCTTTCCACTTGGGCCATATGCACTAAAGAAGTTCACAGATAGTAGCTAAATCTCTGTGGTATTATAAACATGCAGCAGAGTAAATAAAGATTTGTTTGATGTATGTGCGTAACCTTCTTTTCTGCAGTTGTGGGAGACCGTACATCAGACTGACCCACGGAGAGGGCTCTATAGACAAGGGAGAGAGGATACCGCGAACAGGTAGGGGCACAACAGAGCGGCGTGTTCAGCATCTTTCCTGCGTCACATAAAGGAGATGCAGGCATTTCTACAACAATTGTGGAAAACCCAAGCAAATTCCTTTTGTTGTTGTTTCATGAGAAAGCGGACCTTCATTTCTGACATCTACAAAGATTCATGTTTCTGCGTAAATTTTCTTTAACTTTTAGTCTTTTATTACGAGAAAGGTATTTCAAGCCAAGTGAATTCTTCAACTCTGAGAGATTTTAAATAAAAGGACTTGCTGCTTTATTGGTTATTTATTAAAGAACTGCACAAGATGCTCAATATAAACATAAAATAGTAGTCAATAGAAAATGTCTCCGATCTGTCTGAGTGTATTTTAAGAGTAAAATCCCCATTAAAATGTATT
The DNA here is from genome assembly GCA_903067055.1 of Poeciliopsis paucimaculata. Taxonomy (NCBI): domain Eukaryota; kingdom Metazoa; phylum Chordata; class Actinopteri; order Cyprinodontiformes; family Poeciliidae; genus Poeciliopsis; species Poeciliopsis paucimaculata. Next base: position 129,148 of record CAEGAD010066719.1, on the reverse strand, counting down.
AGAGATATACTTATGTGTTTTAATCTTTACTAAACAATAGTCTAGTTTAGTGTGGATATGAATACAGTTCAGCTAGCTTTATTTGTTTTCATGGCTCTAGTTCACCACAAATGTCATCTCAAAGCACAAGGTAAGCAGATCCAATAGGGCCAAGTTCAGTTTAAATCGAACTTATTCAAATAAAGTTGAATTATCTAGTTCAGAGTCAGATTAGATACACACCAATACAGGCCAGTTCGGCTGGTTGTGTAATGCCAGCTGACGAACAGAGCTCTCTGTGAGGAAGGTGAGTTGATTACAGCGTGTCACGGGTTTTGCAGCAATCCGACATCTCTTTGTTTTTCTGTATTGACAGAGGACCCTGTGGTTGTGTCATCAGACTACGACAGCACCCATGAAGCCAACCACAGTGACAGCAGTGATGTAGCACAAACAGAGGAGGACACAGAAAAGGGGAAAAAACCCTCGCAGAATGTCATCCTCCATGCACTAATACCTCCTGAGGTGAGTCAAGGCACATGCGTTCAAAAACGTCTCTAGGATGCCGTACAATGCGGAAACGCAGTGGGAAAGAAAAAAGTCTGCACACACCCTGTACAAATGGCAGCTAAAACAGTGATGTTGATTTTAAGAGCTTCTTAAGTTCTCTTAAGACTTCCTGCACTTTTACAAACGTCTTCTTCCATCTGAAGAACAACATCGCCGTCCACCGCCATCTTATGCGATGGATGTGGTGAAGTTTTGGTGATGCGCTGTGGCCACATGTTCCAGTTTGGTTTTATTAGACCGTGCAATTGTCTTCCGTTTGGCTCGGGGGATATTTCTGCCAGATCTGTAAGTTCTTTTGAGAAGGAAGGGGTTCTGTCTGTCAACACGACTCCTGAGTCCAAACACATGGAAATTACAGGAGACTGATGTAACCAGTAAACAGGAGCAACCAGAAAATCCTGCAGTTTCTTCCATTCTGTCAGAGTCTTGAAGGTTTCCCACATCAGATTATGTTTAGTCCACAAATGATAGAGAAAAGTCCAGTTATATAATAGTAATGCTACTGTTCCACATATGTTCTCCAATTATTGTCTTTACCGTACCATGATAGACGAAAAATGCTGTGAATTGTTGCTTTGTACAGTGAGAGATTTTTGGTGCAGGTTATTACAACTTCTTTTTAAAAAGCTCTTTCCCTTTATTATTAAATGTTTGCTTTTATTTATACACTGAAGTTGGTAAAAAAAAAAAAAAAAAAATAAAATCTGTAAACATTTAAATTTTCCGACATTTAACAACACAAAAATGACTTTGCTATAAATGTGCATACTTTTCAGATCCAGTGTACGTGAATATGGTTTGTGCCATTGAGAAATGTGCTATTTAAAACCTTTTCATTGTGTGTTTTTTGTACAGGACAAACCTATTCTGGAACAAGAGCCATTAGTAATGGACGACCTGGAGCCTTTAATGAGTCAATTAAATAATTGGAACTTTCCTATTTTCACGCTAATGGAGAAGACAAATGGAAAATGTGGGAGGATCCTTAGTCAGGTGAGAACATTAAAAAACACGAAGAAATAAGATCCAACATGAATTACTGCAATCCTCACTTCCTATTAAGGACATTAACAAAACTCCAACACAGTTAAAAGACTTTATTTTCTTCTTCATAAAGCAACAACTATTACATTACCAACACAGTTTCACTCCTCCAGTGTTTCTGACTCAGAATCAAAAAGAAGAGCATTTAAGACGAATGAAAAGCGCAGCCTCATTAATAAATAAGAACATGTTTATAGGACATGAGATGAACACTAAATCCCACAGATCCACAGTTGTTGTTCTCTCACGATGATGTACGAGGAGAGAACTTCTTTCTCCAAATGAACAACTTGTCTGCCAGGTGCTTCAGACTTGGCTTGAGGTTTGTCATTAAAAACAGTGTGTCTGGGATCGCTCCGAAGGAGTCTGCATCATGCAAAGGTCTCTGGATGATTTGTAAGGCATACAGCAATCTTCTTCATAAGGAAACTTTGCTGAACAACATTTTAGGAGTAGCTATACATTTTTAAGAGCCAGCATTGGTCAGATGAGACCAAGATGCATTTGTGACGTGTGCAAACCTGACTGGTGCTCTACAGTAAACGTGTATTCCTCTTAGCCATCCACAAAGGTGGGAGTATAATTATATTTTCATGTTTGACTGTTTTTGTCCCAAAGGCTCGTAGGAGCCTTTTGTCCTTGGATAATGACCAAGAACACAAAAAGAAGAAGAAGAAAAAAAAATCATTACTTTCTGATGTTTCAGCTGAATACTTTGTAGAAAACAATAGAATAGACAAGAATAGAATAGAAAATATCTTTATTTTTCACCAGAGATAAAAAGAAAAGTTGTCCCACAGAGATACAGTAAAGATTAACAACAATTTATAAAAGCGTTATGACCAAAAAAACAAAAAATGTAAGGTTACAAAAGTGAGCCAAAGTAGCATAAGACGGATAAATGAAGTGAGACATGAAGTGGTTCACGGCTATTTGGCTGCATGACACAACTGACTGCAATTGGATTTTAGCAAGTATTGTAATAAACTTTATTTGTCTGATCAATACTAGTGATGGTGGTTTTCACCGAACATTTTGTGTTACAGGTGTCTTACAGGCTCTTTGAGGACACTGGCCTCTTCGAGACCTTTAAGATCCCCGTTAAAGAGTTCATGAACTACTTCCACGCTCTGGAGAGCGGCTACAGAGACATACCATGTAAGTTTACATGCCACTCAGCCGGTCGTGGCTTCACTCACGCCGTTTTCCTGTCAGCTTTTGTTGGAGTTGTGAAAAAAAAACAACAATCAGCCACTAGATGAAAATGCACTCCCTCCAGTTTTATGCATTCTGCGGTATAAAGCACAATACAAGAGTTTGCCTTTGTGCTGCTTTGAGAAACCTGAACGGCTCAACAGTGCGCCCTGGTGGAAAGCGATTTAATTTGGAAAAAGTATGCTTTCTCCTCTGGATCAGATCACAACAGGATCCACGCCACAGATGTGCTTCATGCGGTCTGGTACCTCACCACGCAGCCTGTGCCTGGTCTACCCAGCCTCATGAATGATCACAGCTCAGCCAGTGACTCGGGTATGCACCACTTTATCAGTACCTATAAGTGCAAAAAAAAAAGGAAATGAGCTTCTTTTTTGATTATTTGATTTAATTATAAGTTTTGTATTGGATAAGAAATTTTGGGTATAGATGGTTTTTCGGAGGGTTGTTCCATGTGCCTTGATCCTCCCTGTAAGCCATCTCATCAGTGTGAGAACATCCAGCTTTAGTCAAGCTTTTGGCATGTTTTTCTGTATTTGAAGTCTAGGACAGCATGAAATTGCTGGCAAATTACGAGTTCCCTCTCACCAATATTTCAAAACCTTGTTTGCATGCCTTACCAGGACCATCCCTTTGATCCACACATAAGTCGATTAAAACATCCGTGTGTGTATCTGTGCATATGCGCTCCGGCGTGCATTACTGGCACGTGTAGATGCACCTAAAGTATGAGTGTTGTGTGTAAACTCTGCCATCCTGATCCGAAACCCCCTCGCTTTGTCTCTTCCCTGTGGTTAGACTCTGACAGTGGGATAACACACAGTCACATGGGCTTCCTGGTTTCAAAGACCTACACTGTGTCAGAAGATGGATATGGCTGCCTGTCTGGCCTCATCCCCGCTCTGGAGCTGATGGCACTTTACGTAGCTGCTGCAATGCATGACTACGATCACCCTGGGAGAACGAATGCTTTCCTCGTGGCCACCAGCGCCCCTCAGGTACTTTGCTCCCGAAGTCCACCAGAACCACTCTCTCATTTGAATCGGCAAATGTGGAAATTTGTTTGTGTGACCTTTCTGATCTCTTCATTACCAGAAAGGTCAGGCAAACATTTTCGCCGGTGAGCTGTAAAGAAATGCAGATTCAAACAGCCAGCTCACCACACCGTTAAGTGTGCAGATTTCCTGGAGAATCTGCCTGGAGTACTTGCAATTGTTTCATTTTGTCTTTCAGAAAACCGGGCTTTCTTTTCTAAGAAGTTATTAGCTGCTGTTGACATGAGTTTGGGCTGTTCCCAAATAATTCACCTCTTTAACATATTTTACTGTTTATTTTTTATTGCCTCATAGCCTCTCCTGCCTGAAACGGATTACATCACTTCCTCCGCTTTTCTACTTTCCTCAGTTTTTGCAACTAATTTAAGCCCAGAGCCACACCTTTAGGAAAATCAATCCACAGTTTATGACAAACACCAAAACATGGGGCAATTTATTTACATAATCTATATTTATAATGTTGTAACTTTCAAGTAACAGAGTCTTAAATGATTTGAAACTGATCAGGTTTTCCAAGAACTACAAACTAAATCAATGTTTAACCAACTTGCTCTGCTATCAACATTCTTGATAGCAGAGCAATAAAAATGTGACATCAAAACTTAGATTAGAAGAAATAGATATTAGCCTGACTTAGAGATAATTGTATATCGTTATTGTGTATTGGTATACCTCCAGTTCTATCACTTCCATAGGTTTTTCATTTGAACTGAGGCCTCAAAGCATCTGAGATGGACCCACTTTTGAGTATAAGGTTTAAAAGGTCTTAAATGTGGATACTTGCTCATTTATTTCCTCTTCCAAGAAAATGTTTTTCATTGTTTTTGAGAAATACTTTGGAAACGTTCATTTGTTCCATGTGCCACAGTTCTGGCTGAAGACGTTAACCATTACAGACCATGTAGTCCAGTCGCCAGGAATTTAAAGCCACACATTCTGGCTCATTGTGGAAACCTAAAACAGTGTTCGCCCCAAAATGTCCTCGTTAAAGTTACATGTCAGACACTTTTTTTTCTGCCAGTAGTGATGCAGCTTTAGTTTAACGCCTTTTTGTGAAATTTTCCTTACTACTGCAACTTTAACAATATTAGCAGTTTATTAATCACATTTATTCAATAGTGCGATTAATAGAATAAATGTTTCTGTTTGCATAAGGTGGCTTTTATATAAACAAATCTACTCGGAAGCCAAAAAAAACAACAACAACAACTAACTCTGTGATCTATAAAGCAAACAATTTGATCAGGTTTTCCAACACTTACAAAAAGGATCAGCGCTTTTAACTCACCGCTGATTTCTTGACGTTAGGACAGTAAAACCTCTTGTGAAAACAAATGAGCCAAAAAGTTTGTTGGGTGAAGTTCCAGGAAAAAGCAAGAGTCTCAGGGCCGGGAATAGAGAACAGCTCCCCCATCAGCCCTCGTCGTGAAGGGCTTTGATCTAATCGAGCCCTGGATAGCTGAATCTGTTTAACCCTCTCATCTCTAGATGGTTCCAGGAGATTTTAGGGAGCAACGTTAAAGTCCTGCTTGCACACACTCATGCAGAGAGTTTGGCTGTTTGCAGGCAGTGCTCTACAACGATCGCTCGGTCCTGGAAAATCACCACGCCGCCTCTGCCTGGAACCTCTTCATGTCTCACCAGGACTACAACTTCCTGGTCAACCTGGACCACGTGGAGTTCAAACGCTTCAGGTTCCTGGTCATCGAGGCCATCCTGGCAACAGACCTCAAGAAGCACTTTGACTTCCTGGCTGAGTTCAATGCCAAGGTACTGCGAAAGATAGGAAAATCTTATTAGAGCTATAAACTTTTTCTCAATATCAATCTTTAGGTATATCTAAAAAAAATTAACAAGACACTACTTTAGGTAATTTATTGCAAAGAACAAACTTTCATTAGTTTAAATTGCTGTTATCTTAGCCACTTGAATATTTTTTTTCTTTTTATTCCTAAGTTTTTTGGTTTTTTTTAAATACTGGAAGTGAAGAGAGGAAACTATTACACATTTCTAACATTTCACATGCTGCTCATTAAGTTCTTCGTTTTTAGATGTGAGAAGAACCGACTGGCCTTTAATTGTTCCCTCAGGTGGGCGATGATCCGTCAACGGGTATTGACTGGTCTAATGAGAACGACAGGCTACTGGTGTGCCAGATGTGCATTAAGCTGGCAGACATCAACGGGCCTTTAAAGTGCAAGGATCTGCATCTGCAGTGGACCGAGGGCATTGTCAACGAGTTCTACGAACAGGTGGGTAAACTCTCAGCGAGGCTGCGATTCTTGTGGGAACGAAGCGATTAAAAACGCCGCTGCAGCACCATGTGCCACGACGTCGTTCTGCAAAATCAATCTTCAATTTATTCTGTTTGAGTTTTTAAGTGATAGATCAACAAAAATTAATATGTGGTTGTTAAGGGGAAATGAAGTTAAATTGTAAGAAAACGTACAAGAATTTCTTTCTTTTTTTTTTTTTTTTTTTAATGTTCACAAACAGATAACCTGATTACAAAATACCAGATTCAGGCAGAAGAAACACTGTACTATTTTTTCTTTTTCTTTAAACAAGCAAAACACAACAAAAAACCCTGAAACTAATACTTGCACTAGGTAATGTAAATATGATTTATGTTACAGCATGATAAAGTACTTCCAATGGCAAATGACAGCAGGTGGTGTTAGGATAACAAAGCTTGTGCATAAACAATAAGATGCTAGACTTTAACATTTGGGTGCCATCTGCTCTTAGGGCATCCAAATGGCTAGCAACGGCCCTGGTATACAAATGATATTGTTGCTTCAAAGAGCAATGTTTTGTCCACCCTTTTTGACAGTTCCTTTGTTTTTCCTGACTTTTAGCTGTAAGTATGACGACTCAAACTGTAGGAGTGTTGCATAATTATCTGTATGGTAGTTGTGGCCTCATTTTGAATGGTAACAAACATAACCTAGTTATTTCCACTCACAATCATTTGTTAGGATGATATACAGTCTTGGCACTGAATTCCTCCTGTCTCTGTTAATTGCTCAGGCACTGCTGCTTTAATACGATGGTTTAGAGCGTACATACTGACTAGACCGCCACAGAGAGCAAAGGTCAAACAGGAGAAAAGCCTTTCTGTGACAAAAGGTTTGAATGTTTCCAGGAGAAGTGATGCACGAAGGTGGTCTCTTCAAGGCACCTGGCAGAGATGGCTGAGTGCACTTCACAATCTCCAGCATTATAAACCGATAGCAATTCACTTCCTTCCCCAAAATGTGACACCAACTTTACCAGCTGATGAGGTCCAGGGCTAAAGTTCAAGCTTTTAATTTTTTATTTATTTGTTTCCTGGACGTACCTTATCAATTAAAGTGTCGTTAATCACGAGCTCTGTTAGTTTCCTACAGATATTTTAAAGTTTCTCTCGCTGCTTTGTCCTTGTGCCCGAGCATGTCAGCATATCATACACTTAAAAATCTGACAGTGGAGCTGCAGTGAGTCCCTGCGGGTCTCCTATGCAGAGACAATTTGTCCTTGACTCAGGTGACCGTTGCTCAGGTCTTTTGCTCCATGACCCTTCACTGTTTGCCTCCTTTCCTGTCTGATTATTACGGTGGCCCTGAGGTGCAAAGCACTTCAGCAAATTGAAAGCACAATTACAAAAGCTACAACGTGAACGTAAAGGATGTAAAAAACAAAACAAAAAAACAAAAAAAACAAAACAAAAAGCCTGAAATGAATTCAGGTGATGTTGCGCTGATTTTACTAATCCAATCTTACATTTTATACATTGAGTTGGGGAGGGGGATAAAAATCCGACACTAAAAGAATTTGACCTATTTTTTTTCCTAATCCAAAGGTGACAAGCTAGTAAAACCAGAAAACCTTAAAGGAGATGTTTTCACTTTTATCTCTGTAGATGTCATGGAAATCACACTTTTTGTAGGGTTCTTAATTAATTTCAGAGATATTTGAAGTGTAAAAGTACAAAATAAAAAAACTAACTATAAGTTGCTTCTGTTTATTGTTCAGTAGAAGTAACTAAGCAAATTAAACATCTAGTACGTGATATTCAGTCATATTAATTAAATTAGGATCTGCAGATGAGGCCCATTTGTCAGATTAAAAGTACCTTTTGAAAATGACAAGCAGATATATTTTTATTAAGCTCACGTTTCTGTATTTAATATGTTTCCTTAATTGTATGAGGTAATAATTTAAATTTAAATGTCATGTTTTCATTGAACCTTAAGCGGAAATGTCTTCACAATCAACAGGAATAAAGACTTTTAAATGCCCGTCTGTTTTTTTCCGAAAGAAAGGAACTTAATCAGGAATATTTTATTTTATTGAAAGGGTCTGCAGATGACCAATCAGAATCAGCTAATGCTGTGTCTCAGTTCTTGTTCTTCTTTTTGGTTTGTATCATTTTGTGTTAATGGCTCCTGCTGTATGTAGGGTGATGAGGAGTCCAGCCTGGGGCTTCCTGTCAGCCCCTTCATGGATCGAGCAGCACCGCAGCTGGCCAAGCTTCAGGAATCGTTCATCACGCACATCGTCGGACCGCTCTGCAACTCCTACGACTCGGCCGGCCTCATACCCGGCCGGTGGGTGGAGCCAGAGAATGAGGAGGAGGAGCCAGAGATCGCTGAAAGCGAGGAGGCAGATGAAGACGGATCCACCTGCTCTGACGCGTCGCGTAAGTACGAGGGTCCGAGCCAAAGTGAAAACAAGACACAACTGGAACTTTAAAATAATCATAAAATAAGGCTGCCATTTTTTTTTTTCTTTTAGAAAATCATTCTCTCAGTATGCAAATTAACTTTGGTCATGGAGCCAATTATTGTTCTTAACCTTCAGATTTATTTATCCAGCACAAATGATATTTATTCAACCAAACTCTGCAAATAAAACCTGCTTCGGTGATTTGCAACACATAAAGAAGTATTTCATATAACTTTTGTCATAATTCACCCTCTTTCATTCTGCTAAGACTGAAAGATCCTGATAACTCAGTCGCAGTAACACTGATTGATAATATTTACTCCCAGAAGATAGCTGTAATTGGCAACAAGCAGAAAACCCAGAAGGCCTAGACTTGACCTACGTCCATCAGGTAGCTAAGTGTAATTTACTAGATATAAAATCACTCCTCTATGCAACACGCATTGTTTGGATTTTCATTTGTTACTAGAGATTCATCAGAGTCAGCACATCCAGCTGGATTGCACTTCATTATGCTCCCATTTTGCTCCTGCTGATCATGTTGTCATGTTTTATGTCTTATCTTTTGTATTTTTAGAGATAAAGTAAAAAATATTAAGAAATTTGAGAAATACACATATTTTTCTAGGAGTGGATTTTAGTGGCTGGACGTCTAACTAAAAATTGCTTCTAAACTTTCTTATGTGTGCGCGCAGAGACTGGTACCGTTCTTAAAACTAAGAGCCTTTCTTCATAAATATTTGATAGGTCAGAGTTATGTAACATAAAAGTAACATTTTTCATTTTAAAAGTAAATCTCATCTCTTTCTGCTTCAGTGAATAATGGCTAACATTAATGACTTACTAAGGAAACTAAGAAACCTTGCAAAAGATGATTTTCACTATGATCTCCACAGACATTACAGGAACATCAACTAAGCTCATTTAAGGCCTTTAGAGAGTTTTAGACCTAAGTTAGAGACTTTTAAGAGACTTATTAGTTTAATAAACACCTCTCTCAAAAATGTCACATGCAGAACTAAAAGTTAGGAAAAAATGCAAAGTTCTATAAAAGACAATTAACCACGCAAGTTCCATAAACCTCAGAGAATTATTGCTAAAGATCCCTTTAATAAGATCTTAAAGATGGATCACTCTCATCGTTTGTACTGTATTTTGTTTAGAAATACCTCATTGTTGAATTTGTACATTGGTCCACATCTTTACATCCTTTACTTCTTTCAAACTATTAATGAGATCGTTTATGACTTTTTTCATGCTTATTTCTTTATTTACTCAGGGGGGTTGAATACATAAACATGTCACAAAAACCCTGTGTCCAGTTACTTTCATTTACAAATAATTTTGACCAATAAAATAATGTTGGTCTGCAATAGAAACACATATCCTTTGTAAGAGGCATGTTGGTTATCGTAAAAAAAAAAAAAAAGTACAAATAACACTAAATAAAGTACTTTCCTTTTTTTTTTTTTCATCCAGAAAAAGCAGCTCCCAAGAAAAGGAGGAAAGTTTTCTGCCAGATCACGCAGCACCTGCTGGAAAATCACAAGATGTGGAAGAAAGTGATAGAAGACGAATCGCAGAACGAGGAGCAGGGAACGGAGTCCGCCCACTTAAACAAAGTCGCTGAGCCGATTCTGGCTATTGACGAAGAAGAGGAGGAGTCGGGCAGCAGGGAAGAGCCGGTGGAAGGAGAGCATTGTGAGGAGGAGACGGAGAAAGCAGAGTGGCCCGTCTCTGACAGGGACGACTCTCAGACTCCAGAGGAGGGAGGGGACAGCGAACCGCAGTGAAACCTCTCAACTCCAGACGCCCTCAGATAGAGACGCAGCATCAGTCAGGATAAGGATGTAAAGAAATGCTCCTTTTGACCTCATCCTACTGACTCCCGTTTCTGCCAGCACATTACTTAGACACAACACTGTAGATGTTTGGGAAACGCGTGCCTACACAGAAAAAAAAAAAACAAAAACAAACAAAACAGGGTGGGAAATCTTGTGCTTTACATATTTAATCTGAATATGTGGTATTACCAAGCATTTATATGGGTTTTTCCTTTTCCCACGTTGCAATAATGCATTATTCATGGACTTTGGGATACAGACTATTTTGCTACTGTCAAGAAGTGAAGACAAGCAGTTGCATAGGTTTTAACAAAGTGTGGTAACACAGGACTGCAGAAATCTGCTGCCAATTTATACAGAGTTATTTCCAGAATGTGATTATATATAAACATCACCATCACATGCTTGTGTTTTGATTGTAGCTCATCTTTTTTGGTTTAAACTGTGCTAGTTTATGGGGGGGGGAGGTTTGTTGTTTTTTTTATTCACACATGGATTGTAAAGGGACCGATTCACACGAGGAATAATCTTCTTCCTTTCACCTCTGGACAGAAATAATCCCTCACTTGTGGGTTTTAGCACCCAAAGTCAAATATTTATGAATATTATGTTTGATGTTTATTGCCAAATGAGGTATTTAATGCCGTCATGCAGAGATACGTCTCAGAAACGCAGAGGCAGCTCTGAACTGTCTCTGCATTTGTGTGTTCCTCAGTTTTTACTCTAATGTACACATTTGTTCTCCAGCAGGCAGAGGGAGAAAAAAGAATCAGATTATTCCATTTTTAAACTGTAGTAAACCTGATGTCAAAGACACGACTGTTTTACAGCATTGCCTGTCAAGAGTATTCGCACGCCTTTATCTGTTTCCTACCACAATGACAAACTCGCTTCGGTCAAAGTTAAACTGTAATTAAAACTGCAAAGCATTATTTGTGAGAGAGAAAAGAAATGCTGCAATGCCAGCCTGAATCCCAGCCACACAGTGCGACAAATAAGGGTGGCAGCATCATGCGGTGAGCCGTTTTATTCCTCCATTAGTTAAGAAAGTCATGAAAAGATGAATAGCAAAGCAGTATTCTTGAGATCGGGACTAAACCGTTACAATCTAGCCAGAGCCAGACTGAAATGGTTAAACTCAAACACATCCGAACCGGAAGAGAATATCCAACAAGACTCAAACATCGCTGTTCATGGATGTTCTTTAACCTACCGGATGGAGAAAGAGGAATTGGGAAAAGGAGATTCTACAAAACATGGACTGGAATTCAATGCAGGTTAACATCACATTTTTCTCATTTTTAATTACGCAAAAACAAAAAAAGAAATTCAATGAAATTTTTGGCCATAATTAATAGGTTAAATATTAATCATAGAAAAAAACTACTGCACAACTCAACACATTCCTGAAACAAGACAGCAATTGTGTGCCAATAAAAATATTTTCTACAGATTTTTTTTTTTTCTGTAGAAAAAAAAGTTGTTTTTTTTGTTGTTGTTTTTAATTTTAGAGAAAAAAATCACAGGACAACAATCTCTTAATTAAGTGAGTTGTCACAAACAAGATCTAAATTGTTGCCAGTAATTAATAATGCTTGGGGGATTTTTCACCAAAGCGTTTCCAGAACCAGTTTCAGTTCCGGTTTTCCACAGCCAGAGAACCAGCTTCGTTCTGCTTTGCTTTTTTGTCACAAAATAATCTGCAGAGGTCCACAGTGCAGCGAGTAATTTAAACTATGCTTGTCACATAATTTATTTCTGTGCCCCTGCAATTAAATGCCCAATGTCCCTAGCGTAAGAGATAAACATTGTTTTAAACAAGTCATGTAGAACTGTGGCTCTCTGATCTACAGTTGTGAATTTGCACACAGCCTTGAAAAGAAAACTCATCAAAAATGACCTTTTGTTTGTCACACACAACATAGATCAGCAGATTGTGAAACTGTGTTTGCAATAGCAACGGTGAGCAAAACGCAAGCATTGTGTTGACTCACATGTGACTCCATGATGCGTGATAGCAAAACTAAAAGCTGAAAAATGAGAACGAGTGACTCGAGATGTTCAAAGGCCTGTTCAGTCTCAGATTCATGTCAAAGTTTAGATCTGACACTTGAAGTAAGTTTGGAGTTTTTACTTGGCCCAATTAAGTGTGTCAGTTATCGTAGGCAGCACCAGAGTTTTGGAGCTGGAAACAGAAAGAGTTGATGCTGAGTGAGCACCGGGACCGCTGTGGTGGAAAACAAGCTAAAGTTTAAACAAAAACGGTCCTCGGCCGACATGATCGTTATTCTGGACTGGTGTTCAGAAATGGCTCAGCAGTTTTTGGGAAGTCATCTCGTGATTAAACTTCAGCAGGAGAACATGAAGTTCTTAAATTCTTGATTTAAAACTTAAAGACCAGTACAAGGAACGAAGGTTTTATGGGAGTTGTCATTTTTTTATTTGATTAGAGATGTTTACACTTTTTGAACGGGAGTTCTTTGAAGTCTCTCAGATTTCACTTACAGGTACTTTTAGCTTCATTCATCTTTTAGATTAATTATGTAATCGGACTCGAGGTGCTGAATTTTATATATATCTATAAAAAACACCTAAATCTTACTGACACTGGTTGTTACCCTCAGGAAAACTACATCTGTATCACATTTAAAGACAAACACAAGCGTGTGTTTGTTCCGAAACACGTCTTTGAAGGGCAGAGAACAACTAAAGACAGTGCATCTGTGCAGTGAATCTGTGTGATTCTCCTCAGGGACTCGTTCATCCTCCTACAGTTCACAGCAGACGGCATGCTGACAAACCCAGGCTGGTCAGAGCTTCACAGCAAATATACGCAGCAAAGTTTTAATTCTACTTAAAGTTAATAAAATCAGAAGAGAGCTCAGACATTCTGTGCGACTAAAGCCAAGAAATCTCGTGCAGACCATGTAGTCTCTTAAAATAGCTTCATTAGAAACCGCTTTATCTGTGTAAAAATGTTTGGACAACATCTGACTTTTAGTTTTAGCACCACCAATGTAGTGAATAATTTTTATTGTCTAAGCTCACCTGGTTCTGTTGCTCAAACCCCCCAATAAATGTCAGGTATTTGCATAACCTTAAAAATTAAGTATAAAGCATTATTTAGTTGTAGTGATAATCACGGATACATGTGTATTGGGAGAAATGGTTTCCCACCAGCAGCTGTAAGGGGAAACAATTATTTAATTGAAGTTTTGTTAAAAGGCTATAATCAGTTAATATCATCACTTTTGGCACAAATTCGGATAATGTGCTATACATTTTTTTATAGAAATATTTAAAGTCATTCAGAGACGATGGAAATATGCTTTGGCCTTTTCCTCTTTAACATCCGTTAATCTGGATTTATGATGAATGAACACATCAGGAAACACTTCAACCTTTTAACAGAATCTTATGTAAAAGAAATCCTCAGCTAGACTTTTGAGGAAATTAAAAAAAACAAAAAACAATACATTCATAAATTTTAGTTTTGCTCCTTGACTATCAGTTTTGAAAACATTTCCCTCATTTTTATTTTTTTTTTATTTACAAAGAAGGAGCCACAACAAGCCTCCTTAATGAAAGAAAAAACTGGTTTAGGGATCAAAATTGCACTGTGCTTTACATTGTGTGGAAGATCTGTACCTGTAATCTGGGTGCAAAACATATTTTAAAGCTGAATGGAAAAAACATTTGGTAACACTTTATTTGAAGGGCTGTGCATAAGACTGACATGATATAAATATGACATAACACCTGTCATGAACATGAAGGAGTCCTTATGTTTATGACTGGTGTCATGAAGTGTCATTCGGTAAATAACGACGCCTTTAATGCAAAGTTGCTTTACAAGTAGCATTAAAAGTCCATTAGAAGAGCCAACTTTGCAGCATTGAGTAGATAATGACACTTTAATGCAAATATGACACTTTTAAAGCAACTTTGCATTAAAAGTGTCACTATTTACTTCATGACAGCAGTCCCAAACATAAGGTCACTCCTTAATGTTCACAGCAGGTGTTGCGTCATGTTTATGACGTTGTCATGTCAGTCTTATGCACAGCCCTTCAAATAAAGCGTTACCAAAGATTCTTAGAATACCTCTCTGTTGATTTTATGCTTATTTGTTTGGCTTTAGACACGTTTCCTTTCTGTGAGGGAACAGAAACAGTATGAGTTTTATAAAGATGGTCGATTACAGCTAAATTCTCTTTTGAAACGTCTCCATCTACTGCTAAGTGCTTTGCTCTTTTTCAGGGGCTGAAACATAAGCATCACATCAAGTGGGTTCGCGGGTCTCAATACCACAAATGCCAACCTTTTGCAATGCAGTGCTTCAAAAATGCCTATTAATTTTGTGCATTCCCTGGTCCCTGGTGGTCGCACAATGGGAGCTGTGTGTACATGTTGGGATGTCAGGCATGAGGCCAGACCATTGTTGGGTGGTTCAGTGGGAAAGCGCAAACTTTAAAGCTTGAACCCCCTTCTTTGAGTGATTTGATGCAAAGGTTTCCACACACAATTTACTCCCATAACCTCAATCCATTTAACATATCTTCAGGACTAATAACAGCACACAGTCGATTATGCACCGACATGTTTTTTCACCACACAATGACGCTATCTGTGTTGAATAGGCAGTCCATGAACAATGGCCTCTTTGCTACCGTCCTGACTCTGCCACAGTGGGTGCTACTCAGAATGGAGGCCACACATAGGCTTGATAATTGGCTGACCTACCGATTAGTCTGGCATCACACATCTCTGCCCTCAAGCCTTTTGAAGCCACTGAATCATCCTAACCCTTTGCATCTTTCTGTTTGCAGGATTTAATTTTTTGCTTTTACTCTTTCTTTTTTTCTTTTCTTTTTTTTTTGCTTTGTTGATTTGTTTCATTCCAAATGAGCCACAACCATCACTAAACAGACAAAAGCCACATTTCTTTTTAATCTTAGAAAATCTTTATATTAGAATGTTTTATTTTGTATTTTTTCCAATTGATCCACTGGCCCTTTGAATGTGACTGTCCAGTGTTGTACTGCTGTGGTGAGGGATTTTAGTGGGAACACATGAGGTGATGAAGGTCGAAGAGACGCAGTAAGCAGTTTTTAATTCCTTGCACATGCTCCGCTCAGATAGTTATCCTCCAAAGCTCCCGCAGTATGTCACTCCTAGTGCTTCCTCTTTGAACTGCACACTTCCTTTTCCTCACCGAGTGAAGCAGCAGAGCTTTCGCTGCACAGCTTCAAAAGCTCAGACATGAAGGCATTCTGACTCTGTCTGTGGTGTTCGTTTGTTCATCATCACTTTATTTTAAGACAGACCGATATATGCATTTTCCCGCCTCCGAATATTTGCATTTGAGTTGAAGCATTATATCTGTTTTATAGTGTTATTGCTTTTGTTTGATTGTCATGATTATTCACAATTGTAAGATAATTGTAACTGTTTGAACCAAACAAGCTTTACAACGATGTAAACAAAATGAAATGAGTATTTTTATATAGCTGACACGTAATGAAACGATGACTTGCTTTTTTTTGTTTTTTGTTTTGTTTTCCTCACTAGTACTCTTCACTTACCACACTATACTAAAGGAAGACTACGTCCAAATTCACAGTATTTGTGGAGGTAAATTAATGAATCTCTGTGCAGGTCGATGCTCCGTTTTGTACAATATATACTGTACAGATGAAGAAATTTTAAAACTACAAAAACTCTTTTAGATATACATTATTTATTTTTACCGTTTTGTAATTTAGACACTATACTGTAGCTTCAATATTGCCGGACTTACTGGAAGTGCCTATATTGGTATTATGTATCATACAGTGAATATATTTGGAGATCATAGACTTCGTCACAGACTGAACCAGTGTGGATGTTGTAATGTGAATACATTGAATTACAAAACTGCAGTTTCTGTGTTTATTTTTGTGTTGGTGTTCTGTTGGTTTCGTGTACCAAGCCTTTTATATTAATGGCACCTCTGGCAAAGATATGTACAAACAAACTTGAAACAAAAAGCAGTGGGGGATTGTGTTAAATTGATTGTTTGAGCTATATGTTATGTTATGACGCTAACATCCCTGGAGTGTTACTTTGATTCTTTCATGCATGTTGGAGAAATTCCCAGTGGCAGCCATTCAGGGATGCCTAAATACTTGCTCTCACAAAGCCTATTCCCATAAAGCTCCTCCAGACTAGTGGTAGCAGTAGTTAACAAACACCTGGTGGGACTGTGAGTCTGCTGTGCTCAACATATGAGCCACTTCTCTGTCCAACGCTCCTGAGAACGGTTGCAAACGGCGTAATGAGAAGCATTGTTATGATGACGGGCCGGTGATGGAGTGTCTGAAGGTGTCATATTACAATGTCAGCTCTCTTTGAAGATATATTTGATATTTAGAGCTTTTTTATAACAACTGAAGGTGACATAGTTACTTGATGTGCTATAACACTCTGTGCGTGGGAAGTACACGATACTGCCCCTTTAAACAAATTCATCATTAGAAGAAAAACACAATAATTGGTTTCAGCAAAATCACTGGTGCCACACTATTGGCATCCCAGCAGCTACTATTTAAGCTTCTTTTGCTGAAATAGGGCAATATTTGTCCATTAACCTTTCATATACAGGGCCTTCCTAGATATACATACAGAGGCATTAGAGAAAGACACATCTCTGACCATTCTTCTTGGCGCAGGCTGGTGATGAATGTCTGGGTATTGTCTTATGCTCCCCTCCTTTCTGCTTCATGTCTGGCAAATGAGCTGGCCATGGGAAAACTTTGCTTTTTAGTCTGCTGAGAAAGTTCTGCATTAATTTGGAAACATGTTTTGGGATCATTATCCTATTGAACGACCAAATTTTAACTCTTGGCATACGTCATCATATTGTTTTATAATCTCTTTGCATTTCAATTTGTCCGTAACGCCACAGCAGCAACGTCCCCAAGGCGTTTGAATGACAAACACACTCCTGGCTTCACATATTCTTTGCTATACTTAACAGTGAGCATGAGGCAGTGCATTTATCCTTTTGTTCATCCCAGACTCATCTGGTCTGTTTGATGTTAAAAAAAAGCTTTTTATTAACTTTATGGTTTCAACACAAGTCTTAATAGCATTTAACAAATTCTATGACCTTATATCTACATGCGACAGCAATGTTGACAAATAAAGTAGAGAGCACCTGAAGGTAGTTGTGAAGTCTTTGTGAGCATAATTGACTTGCTTGTCTCAGTAATGCAGTGAGCATTAGAAAAGTTTACCTTCTCAATCCATCCTTTTTCTTTGGTTCATTTTGCAACATAATCTTCTATCGTCTTCCAGTCTTGATTGTTCCAGTTCTACTTTCTCATATGGCCCGACTTCAATGACTTTTACCTTTCTGATTTTGAAGATCTTCATATATAAGTCAATCGGACAGGGTGTTAAAAAGTTATTCACCCCACTTGAATTGTTTCAAAGTCTGTCAAATTACAACCACCAAAATCCACTATGTTTGCAAAATAAAAAGCTTTTCATTCTACTTTTCAAATACCAAAAATGTGGCGTAGAAATGTACTGAGCCTCTTTTACTCTAAAATCCCCTTAATTAAAATTTTGCAACCACTTGCCCACCATAAGTCACTTAATTAGTTAACATGGAGGCCGACACACCAGGAAATGAGAGCAAAAATTAGAGAAGCAGCCAAGACTGCCATGGTAACTCTGGAAAAGCTGCAGAGACTCACGACTCCGGAGGGAGAATCTGTTACCAGGACGACTGCTAGTCAAGCACTTCACACATCTGGCCTTTTTGTAAGAGTGGCAGCGAGAAACTACTGGTGAAACAATGCCAAATACAGTCGCATCTGCAGCTTACCAAATGCCATTTCGGGAGCACAGGAAACTAACACTTTACTTCACCCTGAACACAGCATCCCTGCTGTGAAAGTTGGTGTTGGCAGAATGATACTGTGGCGGTGTCCTGCTGTCTTAGTATGGACAGACTTTTCATATGAGTATTTGTAAAAAAAAAAAAAAAAAAAGAAGTGAATATTATGCCTAATTTCCCCTTCAATTTTGTGTTTGTCCATCACCCAAAATCCAACTGAGATACAATGAAGTTTCAAGTTGACATTCCACCGAAGTAAAAGCAAAATGTAAATTGTAAAAAAAAAAAAAAAAAATCACTAAGACAAGCACTGAGATCCTATCAGGAGAGACGGGTCATTACATTTAACATGTCTTCATGCGCATTTATGTCGCTGAAATACAATGCCCAACACCGTATTGCATTTTGATCATTTCAGCATCACAACCTGGGCGAATTAAATGATTATTTGATGATTTAGCACGTGATGATAACACATAAAGTTTTTATTTACTTATTTATTTATTTGTTAATAATCTTCAACAGGGATCGCTGAGAGCAGCCAGTGAATGAATGTCCTTTAAGAAAAATGACGCACGAGGCAGGACTCCACGTCACGACGCGCTACAGGTCTGATCGATGGGGAATCTGATCCTTCCTGCCGGGACTCACACACTGAAGAAACAAACTATTGGGAGCTTTTCAGAGCACCGGAAAACCCTGGCATATGTTGTCACAATTAGCCCCCCTTTTTTTTTCTCCCCCTCCCCAAGCTTTGAAACGGTAAGCGTGCGTCAATCGCCATCCACCGGCGCGCTCGCTCCGCGCGCTCCGCTCTCAGCTCCCGTGGAATCTGGCACTGTGGCAGCAGGTGATTTAACAAGCAGTGGGGAGGTTTTCGTCAGAGAAGAGGATTTTTTTATTAAATCTTTTACCTCCCCTCCCCCATTTTTGCCTTGCTACAGTAAATAAATTGGAGCAACTGTAACTCGAGAGATTGCAAAACGCGACTTGGGTGAGTAGCCTGGTCTGATTTATGAAATAAATATTAGCTTTCCTTGTGCGGTTCATCTGTCTTCCAGAGAGGCTACGTAAGTGACAGACATAGTCCGTTTCAGTGCAGCGTCTCCTTCTAACACTTTTGCTGGTGCCGCAAACATGTCGGGATTTACAAAATTGTGAAATCGCACCGTTTGCATGTGACCCAAATCCATATGTTATAGAAAATCCTGGGCTGAAAGAGTCGGCTGAGATTTAATGCTTCTGATTTTAATTCATAATTCATTTAATATTTTATTAGATTTTATTATTATTATTATTATTATTATTATTATTATTATTATTATTATTATTAACTGTATTTTCTCTCTCTTTTTAAGAGGAAATGAAGTGATGTATTTTGTCATGCTTTGATTACAATGGTTTGGAGCAAACATCTCCAAATAAACATGTTTAAGTATGGAGCGCCAAAAGTGCCACAATTCTCAAGTAAATCTATCAGTGATTATGTCAGTGTTGTTTGGCAATTTAAAAAAAAAATCTATCAATGAGGAGTATTGACAGTTAAAATGATTTCATAATTCACTGCAGCACAAAAAACTATGAGATACCAGCTAAACCATGACAGATTGTTTTATGCTTTTCTGAACTGAAATGTTTTTTTGTTTTTTTTGTTGTTTTGTTTTCTTTTTTTTCGAAGTGAAGTCTTTCATGAGAGAAATAAAACATCATGTTTCTAATTTGGTCAAATTTAATGCATGAACATTTACAAGTTTTGTGTTTTTTTTCTAAATATTTAATTCAGCGTAAAAAAAAAAATAACTGTTGTAAAATATTTTGAAAACTGATAAGACAACATATGTCTAATTATAGTCAAAGTTTTATATTCAAAGGAAAATGGCAGACATGGTTGCCACCTGGTAATGATGAATTTCTGAATTTCCCCTTGTGGTTTCATGGATTTACCTATGCCAGGATCGATACGTCGATCGCAATTGACCGGTCGATCTCTGGAAGGTTTTGAGTCAATCTAGGCAGTAGGTGACAAACTGAAGGCCACCAGGAAGCTGAAACTCGCACTTCCTCTTCTGACAGGCTTATCAGAAATATTCACCAAGATCCAAAAAGTTTGTAGCTTCATTACAGAATCATAATATAAAAATTAATAATCAGTAATTATTGTTTCAACAAGGTGTCGTGCAATTCAGTGCGTTTCAGATCCATTAACAAATAAAAAGGGACTCAAAGAGCTACTGACTAGCAGAGCAGGATTTTAAATTAGCTAATCAACCACCGCTGTGTTCATGAGAGGCTTATTAATAATCTAGAAATAAACATCAAGCCTGGAAACCTGATATCGTAACGGACTGAATGTTTTTAACGTAATCTCTGCTCGGTTTGCGGTGCGCAGGCGGTTGCCATGGCAATGGGTGTGCTTGAACGACATTGTGAGACGGAGAGTAAAAAGGTGCGCGTGGTTTTGAGTTGATCACCTGTTCGGGTTGTTTCACCTTTGTTTACCTTTGCTGTGGTTCATCACAGCCGCTGGAGTTTCTGAACGTTCAATAGACGACAAACTTGGCAGTATACGTCACAACAAACATCAAACAGGACAAAAATATTTGATTAAGTTTTAACAAACAAATGGCTTCTACTGAGATAATTGTGTGAAATTAAATTAATTAAATCCCAAATTCGGAAGATTTACCTTTACCTTTGCAGAGCTCTTTGCTTCCTCCTATCAGTCTGTAGTTTCTCATATTGACGTCAAAAAAACAAAGTTCAGATCTACCAGAACTGCTGGCCTCAGGTTTGCAACCAGCTTCTGACTGAGAAACCAGTAGCCTGCTCCCAGTGTCAGAATCTCACTGAGGAAGCAACTGCATCAGGTTTTCTATCACTTTATTATTTCTGCTATAACTGATGTATATTCGCATATAAAATAAGTCAATAGAGTTTAATTTACAATTTTTATGTCTTCGTGTCACGAGGTAGAGCTCAGCCGGCTGGTGAGAGAAAAAGTAGATCTTGGTCTCAAAAAGTTTGAGCGCCCCTGACCTAGACTATCGGGAAGTCATGCGCTAAATCCACATTTAAAACCTTTGCTGGAAAGTCTGGAGAGTAAACATATTTCAAGGTGTGGAGATTAATTCTGGGTGTAGGGAGTGAAAAAGTGACTGTTTGTGAGATTCTGGTCTCAGATTCTGAGTCTGAATCAAGCTGAATTGAGTCGTGACTTAAAGCCTACTTCATGTTGTCAGACAGGTTCTGTTTAAATGATTTCCTATTTTTACAATTATGGCAGGAATTATGCCTGGTGGTGGGTAGCGAAGCATAACTAAGGCGTCCATCTTGTACTTTGATACCTTTTTTTAATGCATGAATCAAATCCTCCTTTGACACCACTTTCATATTTACTCAATATCAAACAAATTTCTATATCTGCTTGATATAGAAATTAATGTGTTGCAATGTAATATTTAAGCATAAAAAGGCAAAAATCTGTAAGAGGGGGAAATGCATTTCACAACCCCTTATACATTAAGATTCTGTGGTAAATTTGTTCTGAATCCAGAGCCTGTTTATGATTTACTGCTCATGTCACAATGTTTATCCAGTTTGTTTGAATTATTACGCTCTTCGTATCCCAGGTGTGAGGAATAAACCTGCAGAGAAACCTGAAGCCCTGAATCAGAGAGAAGGCGGCCGTCATGCAGAAATTGGAAAAACCAGGCACGGCCAGCTGGATGCTAGAGGACAGCCCTGCCACTTGTACAGCGAAGAACTGTCACCCAAACCTAAAGGTAATTTGTAGGAATAAATTACAAGTACCTGATATCTAACCAGCTAAAAAATATTGCTGAAAGGAAGAGTGAACTGTAATGTACGAACCTCTGAGAATGGAAAAATCCCCGCTGGATTCATACTAATATTAAATGACACACACTGGCAGAGTATGTCTTCTAATTAGTTTAGTGGATTTGTTTTAGGGGTATCAGAGCAAAGGGGCTAATATATCCACACATTTTGGATTTTTATTTGAAAAATGTTTCAAACATTTTCTTTTCCTTTTCCTACATGCACTACTTTGTTAGTTTCCCCACAGAAAATCCCAATAAAATAGATCAAAGTGTGTGGTTGTAACAGTTCAGGATAATAAAGATGGTAATTAAAACCCACATTGAAGTCCAGTTATTGTCTTGCAGTCAGTGAAGTTACATCTGCCACAGAGTTCATTTTGCATACCACAAAAGGGTCATATAAACACATACGGAGCGCTTCAGCTTAGTGGGACATGGGGCCCCTCGTGCTCGTCACTTTCAAAGACATTAAACTTGAACTGGGGGTGATCATGTGTTGGAAGCAGAGAGATACACGCAGCAGAAAATTCACCCTCTGGTGAGTCTGCAGAGGTTTCACCTTCCTTCGCTTCAGCTCTTTTTCTGTCAGCTTTAGAATCAAAGTGCTGTTGATGTTTATTTACTAGCAGGCGCTAGCGCCGAAAATAAGTGGACTTGGCACATAATGAATGATTTATTTGTAAAACAGTTCTCTCTGCAGCGTTACTGCAATCTGTTTTCTATAGTAGGAACATTATGGTCTTTATCCACATGTCTTATAAGTGAAATAGCCAAAGAGATACTGTACTGGGAGCTCTGGTCAGTGTGGCCTGAAATCTTTCCTTCTGCACAGGATGCCTTAATATTTCTGATTTACAACGAAGAACTTATTTTGGTAGTTTTGTTAATCTGCGCCTATATTTATATTGACTATTAAGTGTAAATTCAGGATGCAGCAGCATTATAGCCACGAAGGCTGGTAAGTTGCTGAGTGCAGCTGATCTCAGTTTATTCTCTGTGAAAACTTTGTGAAGTTTGAATAGAGTTCTAATTCCTCGTTATTAGATTAGAGAGTGTGTTTAACAGCCCTGACAAAGCTGCTTAGTGGAAGAAAAAAAATAAAATAAAGGAATTCCAGACAAGCTGTGTTTTGTCTGGTTTTCTCCCACGCCAAGAAATAACCCAGGAGTTAACCCTTTGTGATAAAATGATTTGTAAAACTGTGTTTTAAAAGGACGTTGTTAAGGATGTGTTTGAAAGGTCAGACCGAGTGTGATTTACGCTCACACACTAAATAAAAACACAAATGTAGTTTTCACAAAGCACGACTGCAGCTTGTTGTCCATCTGTCTTTGTCATTTATTTGGGGTATTTCTGCACTTTTATTTTTTACCTACCTTTGAAGTTTGAACATGGAAATCCATGACGCACTTCAAGTTCAAAGGCAATCGAGCACAAAAACATCCAAAAATCACAAAACACGCCCTTTACTGTTTGAGAACGTTTTATTTCTGTCGGCAAAGATGTGTATCTGATTACCTATTTCTTCTAATTTCAGGATATTTTCAGCTCTTTCATCAGAGTGCAGCTATAGTTGTCCCCCCACCACCACCTGTTTCCAATTATTCTTACAGCTCAGAGTACAGTGGATGTGACTAAGCCTTCCTGTTACTGGGTAGACTAATCCTTCTTTTGTTACTGCCTGTCAGTGTGCGCAGGTGATGAGCCAAAGACATGAAGAACATGATACTCTGGCCCAAGATTTATGCCAATTTCCTTCTAACAAAGAGCCAGATGCACTGTCCACTCGTGTCATGCACATCTTTATTTTTGGTAACTTTAAGGTAAAGTGGAGGCAAATAATATCTCTTCTCTGTCTAGATGTTCCTTGCAGCCTTGTCCTACGCCTACTTTGCTAAGACCTTGTCCGGCAGCTACATGAAAAGCACAATTACACAACTGGAGAGACGATTTGACATTCCCAGCTATCTGATCGGCGTTATAGATGGAAGCTTTGAAATTGGTGGGTTTTCTGCTCCTTTCTGCGTGGTCTTTAATTTTACGGTTCATTTAAGTTTAATGTGAGTGCCTCTCATGCAAATGAATCTTGTATTTCCATTTGAAGGCTTAATTATCGCAAAAAATAATGACAGGTTTATGGATACTTTTGGGATGTGTCTGAATTTATATTGCAGTCAGATGTGGGTTCAATCTTGGAGTTTTACACTGAGTAGTTATTTTAACTATTTTGTGTTCTTTGCATTAACACAACCACTGTAGCCTCTGCCATTGCAACCCAAACCGTGGTGTATTGGTTGTAGTTACACCAATACACCATTATTATTAATCACATAATAATTAATCACAATTACTATGTCATGCATAAGAACTGTGCAAATATCTTTTTACAAATAAAAGTCTGAAAAGTTTGTTGTGCACTTGCTCTCACACCCATTTCCTCAAGATTCAGAAGTACCAATTGCTTAGTCAAGTTGACAGATTTTGAATTCCTATTGTGCAGAGTATCATCAATATAAATCCAACTGTTGCTTGGAGGCCTAGAGGTTTGTTAGAGAACATAAAAAACTGCATCAGAAAGTCCTGTAGAGTTGTAAAGCTCATGTAGGTTTGGTGTTTTCAGAGTGACCTCAAGTACAACTTTTCCCACACAAAACGCACAAAAAGTGCTGCACACAGGCCAAGATGATCAACTATTGGTGCCATCTGATAAATGATATTTAGATAAATGGGATTTGTTTACCTTTTGTTTTGTTTTTTTATATCTTATTTGTAAACTCTCTGCAGGGAATTTGTTAGTGATTGCTTTTGTGAGCTATTTTGGTGCTAAGCTCCACCGGCCCAAGATCATAGCAATTGGATGCATTTTGATGTCTCTGGGATCCTTCCTGATCGCCATGCCTCATTTCATCATTGGCCAGTGAGTGAACTTCTTCAAACTTCAAAAACATTTTGCATCTAAAGTTGTTGCATATGTGCAAATTTTTTTCATCAAAGAAATGTATACACATTTTAAAAAATTGCTTCACGTAGCCACTGTGTGGATTTAAATTGCGAGAGTCTAACTGTACCTGATGCTTTCTCCCTCCCCTTGTTTAACAGTATTGGCATTGGTATTTTATATGCAGCTATAAGATTGAAACAACCATCAGAGCTTCAGAGAATTCAACCAGCCAGCTCTCTCCATGTCCAGGAAGTTCATTGGAGTCACCCAGGGCAGGTGATAGGCGCTCTTCACTGCCCTCTGAAGGTAAGATATGAAAGTTCAGCCATCTCATGTTAGGAAAAAACAAAAAAAAAAACATCTTTGTATCTATGCCTTTTGTAATTGGTGCAGTCCCAACAATTAAAACTGGCAGCTCTGGATCAGCCACAGCATCATTGGACAGTATGTCCATAAAGTGTGCAATGTGTATTACTTTGTGAGCTTTAATGGTAGACAACTTTGTATAATCTTTGGACTTAATAAACTAACATCAGTAGACAACAAGGCTCCCCAAGTCATCGCTGACTGATGACTGGACTTCAAGCAAACTTCAAAGTCCCAAATTCACGTTGAATATGGGGCTTAGATTTACAAAAGAAATGCAAAACTTATTTTAATCTGAAGACAGAGTTTGGACCACTAAGCAACACTCCAGTCCTTTTCCTCCTTGGCTCACATGAAACACATCTATCATCGTCTCAGGTTCAGCTATAGCCTAACTTACAGAATGTGACAGATGTATCCCATGTTCTCAGTCCCCCTGTGTGAGGGAAAGCTACTCCTGCCACAGCCGCACCTTGGGAATCTCGCCTTTAAAAGGCAATCCACTGAAAGGTGCATTTATTGCTGTTTCTAACACAATTTTACCTTCCTCTAAACTTTTCATTAATAAGCCTTTGTAGAGCATTTCAAGAACAACAGTGATCTTTTCTGGCTTTCCCTTTTTGTGGAGGTTGTTAGTGACTATCTGATGGGAAGCTTTTCAATCAGCAGCCTTCCCTTCGATTGTGTAGGACAGAGCAGAACAAAGCATCTCTCCACTACAAATCGTTATTTTATCGGTTGGACATAAGATTAACTTTTCAGAGAAATTGAATCTTTTCATTATCAGGAAGCCATGATCTTCAAAATTACACATAATTAAATGCTTGAATCATCCGCGTAATGACTTTAATGATATGTAAGTTTTACTTTTTGTACTGAATTAGTGGGGGTTTTTTTGTATTTTTATTTTGTATTCCTTGTGAACTGCAGGATGCGAGCAAGAGTCCAGCCTTTCAATGTGGATGTATGTGTTGCTGGGAAATGTTCTGCGTGGAATTGGAGAGACTCCTGTGCAGCCTTTAGGAATATCCTACATTGATGACTATGCACAGTCGGAAAATGCTGCCCTGTATATAGGTAATTTAGATTAATTCACAACCATTTAGAAGAAAAAAAAAAAGACATTTATCTTTTCCTTTTGGTGTTTGGTATCTATGAAAGTAATGTCTCTTGTGCTTATGTAGGATATCTTACATTTGCATTTTTGTGCACGTTCTTGTAGGCATTAGTGACATGAAGTGGAGTTTAGTTGCTCATATTTTACATGCATAGTTTTTCTGTGTGTATTACTTCTTACATAATGAGTGTTTCCCAAGACAGCCACCTCGACTCTCACTCTCACTAAAAACATCAGTTTTAACATTGGTCACTCATGCTTATGCATTTAATACATTAAAGGATAAAAAAACAGACAACTGAAGTGACACTGACAACATGTAGCTGTGTAGCCGAGACTAAATGCTTTCTGTTTATCACAGGTTGCGTCCAAACTATTGCAATTATTGGTCCTGTATTTGGTTTCTTGCTCGGGTCTCTGTGTGCCAAGATTTATGTTGATGTCGGCTACGTAGACGTGGGTGAGTAAAGCTGAACTCCAACTGAGGATTCAGACACGCTGTCGGGTAATTCTTTGCTGGTTTAGCCTCTGGAAAATTAAGTTAGATTTGGAAATTGTTTGTTGTACATTATAGTTTCTTCAGGAAATCAAACTGGACAAATTTCTGTGCCTTGTTGAAGTATTCACAATCCTGACACATATAAAATTCATTGCTTTACTGTCACAGATACTGATGTACTTTATTGGGATTCATTGATACTTTATTGAGTTTTACAGATGGAAGTCTACAAAATTAAATAAAAAATTAAACTAAAGCTCAGTCCAGAAGTCCTTTAGTTAATAAAGAACTCCACCTGTGTGTCATGTAGTCTCTATATGAATGCTACTGTACTGCAAAAGTTTGTTACCGAACATTGGTGAGCAAACAGCCTCATGAAGAAATACCATCATGGTTTCTTCCACCACTAAATCATGGACTTATTTGAATTTGTCTATCTTCTAAAATCCCAATAAAACACATAGTAGTTTGTGGGTGAAGCCAGACAAAACGTGAACGCTCTGATCAAGAAGCAAGAGATTTTTTTAAAGCTCTTGTCAAACTGTAGTTTACCTGTATATCAGGATTTATGAACATGTACCTGTGGCTGAGGGGCATTAAAGTCAGTTTTATGAAAGTGACAAACGTCTAATTAATTCATGAACATGGGAATAAATTCCACCACAAAACACTGTGTGCTTCTCTTTTCACAGAAACAATCACCATCACCCCTGAAGATGCCCGCTGGGTAGGAGCGTGGTGGCTGGGTTACCTTGTGGCTGGCACTGTCACGCTCCTGTCCGCCGTTCCTTTCTGGTTCCTGCCCAAGTCTTTGCCAATACCTGTGGATAAACATGATAGTATCTGCACTCCAGAACAGACCAGGTTTATCAAAGATGCAGATTCGCCAACCTTGGACCACAAGATCAGACCTGAAGAACCAACCAATTTACACGTCATGGCCAACGGTACAACAAACCTCACAGGGTTATGCCGTGTCATACATGTTTATATGTTTTTTCACCTTAACATCACAAACTACCATGTATTCTACTGAGATTTTATTTGACAGACAGCAGCGAACAAAAAAGGTTTGTAATTTTTTTAGACAAAAACATCACTGCCTTCAGTGTTTGAAGTCTCCCATGAGTCAATACTTCTATTGCCGTTACAACTCCGAGTTGTTTGGGGGAATCTGTGCAAGCTGAGCACAAGGAGAGATGGACATATTTTCTCGTCTTTGAAAAATAGCATCAGTGAGCAGTAATTTTCGAGTTGGTTTTCAATTGGATTTATGTCTGGACCATTCTAATCCTTGAATATGAGCTAAAACGTACTATTGTAACTCTGGCTGTTGGGTGTCTTCATTCTGATGTGCAGTCTTAGTTTTCTTCCAGCCTCAGGATTTTGTCTGGTGGACTAAGAAGTTTAATTTTGGGTCAAAACCTTTTAGTTTTGGCACGTGAGTACTTTTGACTAGATGATTTTGACCAAAAAGGTCTGGTACATTACATGAAACCTCAATAAAATACAACGTTTGCAGTTGCGATGTGACAAATTTCAAACTGTACATTAATTGTTTTACAAGGGAATATGTTGTGGATGTAGACAGATTTGTATCTTTATGCGCTCACTGGAGTATTTAGAGTTGTATCGCCTCTTTAAAATAGAGGCATTAGTTCTGCCCTCCAGGGTAAATCTTTAGTCAGTTGCTAGTCTGAGCTCATTACATTTTATAACTTATTAAGAAAGATTTATGAATTATTACATTTCTTTAATGTTTAATTTGACATGCAAACAATGACATTTATTAATTGAAACTTTCCTTCACAGAATTTGTGCCAACATTGAAGATACTTCTTGGTAATCCTGTGTACATCCTCTACTTGGGTGTAACAATCATTCAGTTCAACTCACTCATTGGCATGGTGACCTACAAACCAAAATACATTGAGCAGCACTACGGCCAGTCGGCATCAAAAGCCAATTTCCTTATGGGTAAGTAAATTTAGACATTTTTCATTATATATACATCTTTTTAATTATGAAGCCGAAAGCTTTCTTAGAGATCGTGATGTTGTACTGAAGGTCTGATGGAAGTTGTATGTCTTCTGCTTTTTTCTAGTAGGGCATCTTTTGATAAATTTGTATAATCCAACCTCTACCTATGTTTGAAGTAGGTGCTGCAGCTTTACAGTGTGACATTTAGCCCAACGCTTGGTATTCTGTTGTTAGCAATAAACGTCACAGATTAATAAGACCATTTAAATGACCAATATATTGCAGCTGAAAACAGTGTGAAAACAGTGTAGCTCTCATTCGTCACCACAGAGTTCATGGCTGGGAGATTTATAACTTCAGTGTGAAATTCATACATCTTCTTAACCATCAGAAGATAATTTGATGTCTTTTATGAATGGCTGCTTCTGTATTTAAATGAAATATGAATGAGACTAATTTAATATTTCTTATTTTGATCCCTGTTTGGGAGGGACGTTTTCTGCACACGCTGCTTATATAACTTCTTTCCTAATTCTCTCTCCCTTTAAGAATGAGTTGTTTTCTTTGATTGGCTAGGCATGATCAACATCCCAGCTGTGGCCCTTGGGATGTTTTCTGGAGGCGTCATCATGAAGAAGTATAAACTGGGCGTCATGGGAGCAGCTAAATTTGCCTTTGGGACTTCCCTGTTGGGGTTCTTTCTGTCATTCCTATTCTTAGCCATGGGCTGTGAGAACGCGAAGGTGGCTGGCATCACAGTTTCATACACTGGGTATGTCATAGTTATATACATTTTGATGAATGCAAGCTTGGAAAATAAAATATTCAGTGTGTTTAATTTTATTAGAAGTTTATTCAGTATTGATCTTCCAATGTTTAATCGATTTATTGTAATTTACTCAGGCTTACAAAGTTGTTGTTTCTCTTTTGGCCTTCCCAGTTTGCCTTAGTGCATCAGAACCCAGCAACAGGCGATTAGCAAATAGTTTTGCTATAATTCACAGGGTGACAGACCAGACTCGAAGTGTGAGCGATTATTATTAGACACAGAAACTGTGCCTAATAGTAAAACTGCCTGAAACTGGTTTTTAGCTGAAGGTTGTATTTTTCTCTCTCTGTGTGTTAATCTGATACGCTTCTTCTTCTTGGGAATGTTGTTGGATGATATCATGTTTTTGTAGGAAGGACAGTAAACTGTATAAAAGAGAAGTGCTTTCCTTTGTCTAGTCAGAGCTCTTCAGAACAGTGTAACTGGACTGTTGTGCTCTCCATCTGCGCAGATGAAACAAAGCTGTGTTTTGTTCTCTCTTTAACAAGGTTTGGACTTTTTTAAAATTTTCTCTCTCTATCCAAGTAAAAGTTTTCAAGCTGTCCGTACGCTTGGTGAGGTATTCAAGTGTCCAGGTTAAATGCCTCTAGTTTATTTTGCTTCCAAGTGCCAAAAGTAAAGCAAGGTTTACAGTATGGTTGCTGTTGCCGTGGTTACTAGGATACAGTTGTCTTAAAGGGTGATAAAGCAGAGGCAGGTGGGAACGTTGTTTGTTTCAATTTTCCGCAATGCCTTTACAAAGGCGATGTAGACGTGACCTTCGTGAATGTGTTTTCTTTTTGCTTTTTGTTTGGACTGTTTTTGCTCCTGAGACAGAAGTGTTAGCTGGACAAACCCTAACTTTATCCCTGACATTCTTGAATAGCTTTCGCAAATCCACTGCGAGAATGTTCACACAAAATAATCTGTTTAGAGAGACTCGGTCGGTACTTTGAGAAAGTCCTACACCAATAACCAAAATAATTCACATTTTCTCATATGGTTAGGTTCTAGACTTTTTGTTTTTATAAACGTTTCTTTGTTGTGTCATGCTAACAATCATTCGCAGCAAATTACATGCTGTTGGAATTAAACAAATCAGGTTTTTTGATCAGACAGTTTGATAGCCTCAGGATTTTCTTGTGTAAAGAGTTTTCCTAAGAGTTCTGCAGGGTTCGGTAAAACATATTTTTTCTTTGGTCAAGTAAAGTTAAAAATAGCAAGTAGCTTAGCAAATGCTTAATACACATTAGGAGGAACATGATTCACATCTAGGTCTACCCATGAAGCCAGAATAAATTAAGTATTTTGATCGTAAACATGTTGTACCAGCATAGAGTTTTTCTTGGCGTTAATTTGGTTTCTCATTAGACCTGTGCACACATTTGGAGACACGTTTTGCCCTTATAAAACAAGATTTGCATAATAAACGGATTGATTGTGTGGATAGTTATGAAAATCTAAGAAGGAAATCGCAGATATCAAAAAGCATAAATCATCTTTTGTACCAGAACGCTTGAGTTTCCTCCCGTTCAAACTAAAAGAGAATTTCAGTTTCTGTCTATATCCCTAAATAAAATGCACAATGATATGTATGCTTGCTGTTGTTGTCATTCGCAGAGTGGAAGACTTGTCTTATCAGGAACAGTCTTTGTTTTCTGACTGTAACTCCGGTTGCTTGTGCTCCACAAAGGAGTGGGACCCAGTGTGTGGAGAGAACGGGATCACCTACGTATCTCCTTGTTTCGCTGGATGCACGTCGTCCTCAGGCTCTGGAAGAAACATGGTTGGACACGTAGCATATCACTGCTTTCAGAGCATTTCCATACTATCACCTATAGCTACGTTATATAATGTGCTACCTCTCACCTTTTAATTGATTTTTATGAACTGATTGCTTCTCCTGCTGCCAGGTTTTTGACGACTGCAGGTGTGTGTCGGTGACTAATGTCCAGCCAGGAAATATAACGGCGAGTTTAGGCCAGTGTTCGCCCAGACGCAGTTGTGACAAAGTGTTTCCGTACTTCCTGGCTCTGTCTGTCCTCAGTTCCTTCATCATCTCTCTCGGCGGCACGCCGGGCCTCGTGCTTCTTGTCAGGCACGTAATAAATGACGCATGTCATGAAAAATTGTTTCAATGTGATTGAATAAAAATAACGAAGGATTTAGTTATGTGCTTACAGGTGCATAAAGCCTGAGTTGAAATCCCTAGCTCTTGGAATCCACACACTGGCCACACGCACCCTGGGTAAGAGCTTTTTATTGATGCGTCTAAGGCATGTAAGCATTTACTGGATGCTCACATGACTAATTAGCATGAAACGAACTGGCAATATAATCTTAGACCTTAGTTGATGACAGTGATATTGCAATTTGATAATATCACAGAAGACTCATGTCGAACGAGGATAGCTTAGTCTGCTGGCACATCCTAACATTAGCTTTGAACTGTAACCTCATTAGCAGCAGATGGATAAACTGAGTTTTCTTTATCTTGCACAACAGCAGGAATACCTGCTCCCATCTACTTTGGCGCCATAATAGATACGACCTGCCTCAAATGGGCATACAGCACCTGTGGAGGAAAAGGTGCTTGTAGAATATACAACACTTCATCTTACAGGTAACGTGAACACGAAATGCTTTGAAACCTTTAGGGCCTCTTACGACCGTCCAACAGTTTCCAGGAACTGAAAAACAGTGAAGACTTTACATCAGGGTTTGTCTAAGTGTGAGTCTAAGTGTGAGTGCCAGAGCACCTCGTGAATGTAGAAACTTACTTTTCCTCCCTGTTTTCAAGGCGATTTTCTTCAGCAGAGAGTGAACTCTGATTAGTGTGGTGGGGAGGGAGCAAAGGCAGATAGGATTGGATTTCTTTTCACATACTGTAAGCGCCACATGGATTTTAATTACGGGCCAAACTGTTTGTTTCTAATTAAGAAAATGCTGAAAGGGCGGTAATCCCACCTTGTCTTCGTTCTGAGCCCTATCAGCAGCGAGAGGACGACCGACGCGTCTTTAATTAAAATGCAGTGGAGTGAAGGCTTCTTAAAAATATGAATACAAAAGTGTGAATTTTAACAATGACTTTCCCCTCAGGGATTTGGAGCCTGACTTAGACATGCACCAAAGACTGCGGAGCAATCTGTCCTATAACAATATTGTTTTTAATACAGGATAGTGTACCTGGGCCTCACACTTGGTCTGAGGGCGGTCTCCTTCTTCCTTTGTATTTGGGGATTTGCTCTTCTCAAAAGACATATTAAAAGGGAGGAGAAGGAGGCTCTGAGCAACCAAAATGGTGAACTGGAGTCGCTGAGGAAGGAAGAGAACAGCTCCAAGCACTGTGAGCAATTTATACTGGGCCCTGACTGCGATCCCGACAGAGAGACTCGTTTGTAATCTCCTGCACGTCATCCTCTCTTCTGACTCTTGATGCACCACACGTGTGCTGAGACGTATCGCAGACCAGACAGGTATATATATTTGTACGTGATTTGTGCAGAAATGTGTTATCTGAAACATTTAGAGAAAAATAAACAAACAAACAAGCGTTTTAAGTTTGGTTTTAGTCCTTACTACAGTTGTGCTGGATTATCTGTAGGGATCTTTGCTTTTATTTTGCAGCCAGGTTGTAATGTCATCTTGCTTACCAGAATAAGAAACCTGTAGTCACACCCTGCTTTGTTAATGTTGCACATACATATACGTGCATTATTTCTTCGGTATTCATTGGGACAATATTTTTAAATCTCTATAGGCAAAGTTTAAATGTAAGTTCTCTGCAAGAGAAAATAATCGCTGTTTGTCCTGAATATGTTGATTCTAGCATTTTTGCCTTTCTTACCTTACACTGTATGTTGCAGTTTAAGCGTTTTAACTAATATGTTACTTTTAAACAAATAATGCAATGATAAGGCTCTTTGCTGCAAAACCTACCTCATTTTTCTGCCTGTACTGTGCTGTGTGTGGAGTCCATGTAGCTACCGCTGTGCCTCATTTTGTTTTAAATTTCAGTTTCACTTTACTCAGCTCTTATGTTTTACTGTCTTTTTTGGATCATGGAGTTTTGCCAGCACCTCATCCTCCAAGTCTAATACAATGGGTGAAACAGGTATTGCATATGTCAGCATTTAATGGCATGGAACAGCTGCCAGATATCAATGACAATCCCAAAAGTCAACATCAACAATTTTATGAATTACGTTTTGTGTTCTTCAGTGGAATAGCACAGGAAATAGATATTAAACACTGTTTTTTTAAATCCACTTAGTGGGGCTGTCACATTAATTGATCCTTTAATACATGGGCGTCGCTATATTTAGATATATTTATATTTAAAGCAAATCTTTTTGGACAACCCCCCTCCCTCACATTTACAATTAAATATTGCTTCCCCCAGCGCTGTTTCTATTGCTTTGCAAAAGGATCCGTTCCACTCAATTGAGAATACTCTTTCCACTGAAACTCCACTCCAGGTTTTCCTGGTTGCCTACAAGAAATGACTACAGGAAAAGCATTTCTGAGTTATTTTAAAAGTAACAGGAGAGTCCTTCTGTCGTCTTCTATACAGGAGATGTTACATTACAGTCTCACAAAATGTCCCTAATGTAGGTGTTTTTGTACAAGTTTTTATTTTGGAGTCTCTTTGGTCTTTTTTGGGGGATTATTGCACATCTTCTAGTAGTACATCTTGAATCTGTGGACCTCGTGTGTTATTAAAAAAATCATAATCAGTAATAAACTCTCAAGACATTTTTCCAGCCGGTTCTAAGATTAACTAAGATGTTCTTGCTTGTGTGTTGGAATGTTACCTTGCCACCAAAACAAAATGGAATATGGGCTTTTATTTATTCAACAAATTGCATAAAATTTTCTTAGACCTGAAGAGATTTGTGACAAAGACATATGACGTCTGCTGCTGCTGCGTCATCTCGTCTGCGGGAGGGGCGGCGGTAAACCCAGGTCTCGTCACAGCTAAAGATTACTGATCTTTTTTATCCTCTGCCCTCTGGAGGTTCTGTGGATCGAGAACAGCGTTACCAACAAAATATGACGGCAGTGAGCGAGGTGAAAATGTTCTGTGATTTGGGTTTGCGCGGCGTACCTCCAGCAGATGGTGCTCCCTCAGTAGTCTGTCATATTCATGCATCAGACCTTTGGCCTGCCTCGCCATGGCTTCGACTTCAGCGTCAGACTTTCGCACAGCTGGACACGAAAGCAGTCAATCGTTTCTAAAGAGTCATAAAAATATCTGCCACGGTTGTTAGAGATGACTTAAGGCAGAAGCCGGTGGCTTTCGGGAAGACCTTAAGTTTTCATCCGGCTTAATAAAGTTGATGCTTGTGCCTAATTTTAAACTTGCTCTGACAGTTTTAGAACAAAAATGTAGGAAAACAAATATTTCTTGAAGATTTAACGTGTCTAAAACATCGTTGTACAAGGGGAAATTTTGGGTTGATGTTTTTACTTTGACAGTGATTGTTAAAGTAAAAACATCATGATCTTCATCCAATGAAGATCCATGACCTTCATTGGATGTAATCATTTGTGTTTTTGTTATCGGCCACAAAACATACAAAAATACAACCTTAACAAGTAAGTAAACAGAAGTTTGACTGTTTTTAGATTTTTTAGATTATTTTAATTTAAACAAATTAAAGCAATGACTACTCACCATCCTCGGCAACCTTTAGTTGACTTTGAAGCTTTTCAGTCTCCATCTTCAATTGATTATTTGTTTTCAGCGTAGATTGTTCTCTTTCCAGGAGAGCCTAGGCAAACATAATCATCCTCAGTTAACAAATTGCTATTTTTTATTTTTACATTGGATAAGAGAATGCATTATCTTATAACTACAGCCATCTTTTACTTATTTTTTTTTAGTTTAAATAGCAGAATTTGAAAAAAATGTTTGTCTGATTGCAGCAATTAAGTCAGATCTTCTCGTCAGTTACTGAGAAGTTGAAATACTTTCATGTTCTTCATATTCTACTTGAGTGAAAATTATATTCCTATTGGATATTCCTACTCCTATTGGAAAACAATACCCACCTCTGCAAAAACATCATCAGCTATAAAAAAAATTAATCTCAGTTCAGTTGTACACGACAAAGTCCTTGTGCAAAACTTTTGATCAGAACAAGAAATTCATGCAAGATACAGGACTTTTTTTAAAGGTTTCTATCACTGCAGAGATATAAATCACTAATTCTCACTGTTTTGAGAATCTGGTTGTCCTCCTGGTGCTTCTCAGCAGTTTTAAATGCATTATCCATCTGTGCCTGAAGACCTGCAGTGTTTACCGAAGTCTCGGCAATCTGGTTTAGCAGAGTGACAATCCGGCGCATGACACTGCAGAGCAGAGAAAGCAAACTGACTGCATGTTACACCGGTAAAGCAGGACCTCGTCTGTCTGGCTCTGCACTCACAGCCAGAGAAAGAGAGAGAAGCCACAGATGTAAAGGTTCCTCTGGGCCCTGAACAGCTTCATGTGGACATGGTCGTACAGGTTTGGGTTGGCTTGGGCGTCATGCGTGGGCTCAGGCCCAGAGTACTTCTGCACTTCTCGGATGGCGTCTGAGGTTAGGGTCAGAGAGCAGACGTGACAGGTTGAGCAGGAGTTCGTACCGACTTCGCTTATTCATGCAAAACTTTTCACATTTTGTTGTATTGCAACCTAAAACGTTTTATGTAACACAGGATATTCATAAAGTATCCTGTATTCATACAGGATACTTTATGTATCCTGTATGAACAGGATACATAAAGTATCCTGTTCATCCTTGTTCAGTAGTTCAGGCTCTCTCAACCTGGACAGAGTTTATAAAAGTTCATTTCCAGCTCCAGACACAGGCTGTCAGTGGGATGTACTGTCGTTGTGGACTTTGACTAGGCCATTCAAACTTATTGTTGTCCTGGACTTTATACTGTTGGGATGAGCTTCTTTTTCTGAGATAGCTAGAATAAAGCATAATGTCTTTACACTCTTACTTTATCACTCTGCTTTCAGGTTGCCCACAATTTTATCTCTGAACTTTCTGCTGGTCTTCATAATGTTGTTTTTTTCACTAAACCTCGCAGGTCTTCGCAGAACACCCGCATTAATTTTCCAATTGATTTGGAAATGTCGACATTGCACTGAAGTTGAGTGCAGTCCTGTAGTAGGAACTGAAAATAGTAGGATTTGCTATTCTGTTGATAATAAAAGCTATGATCATAACAGACCGATATTTATGTATTTCACTTCATTTCAGACATTCAAGCAGTGAAGAAACAAAATATCCTGCAGTACTAAATGTCTGCCGCTGGTTTAATAAAAAAACTGATTATCATAAATACAATCCCTTAAACAATCACTAAGCCATAAACCTCCTATTTCAGGACGTATTCGATGTTTTTCTGATTCAGAAGCCAGTTACCATGGACAATTTCGTACACTGAATACAAATGTATTCATGGTCATTGTTTGCCGTCCTGCTTCACAATTTTGTTCTACTTTATTTTGGTGTGTCCAATATACTTGAGAAAAGATGAGTGAAATAATGAGAAACGCCAAGCTTTTTGCCATAAGCTCACAAAATATGAGAAGATTGAAGGAATGTGACAACTCTCTGTCAGCCGAGTCCTTACCACAGAAAAGAACAACAAGGGCCATTATCATCGCAAAGAAGAACTTGTTCCAGTATGGAGATAACCAGCTCCAGATTCTCCAGTTGAAAACTAAATGCCATCTGCAAAGAAGGTACAAAACGTGTCTCTTTAATGTCAAGACAGTGGAAGTATTTATTAAAACAATAAAGATGCAATCAGCTGGGGAATTATTAGACCTGTATTGTTTACACGTTGACTCGAAAGTGTAGATTTGCACAGTCTGATCTGCACAGGCCTAAAATTACATTTAAAGTGTTGATCTAATGTTAACGTAGCATGTTCTGGTACCTGTGTGCTGATATAAAGGGTATGCACAGGATGAGGTTGAACACTATCTCTGCGTACAGGAAGAAGGCCACCGCCGTCCACTGGAGAGTCATTGCAACGTTTCTGTGGAGAATAAATGGATAGACAATGTTTTTGTAAAATTAGACAAATCTATGATCATCTTCTGTGTGGCTCCCCGGTAAAGGGGTTAAAGATGAAACATGGCCCCCTTCAGCTGACCTGAGCCCAGTTGTAAACAGTATAGCCAGTAATAAGTTGACACTTTTTAAAATCTAAGCTACTTTTTCCTGCTATATTAAACTACATCTGTGTGTTACCTTCTCAGCAGCCCTGATTTTATGGTCAATCGACTCGCAGATGATCGTACCTGTCACTTTGTCCTGTTGCTCCTCTGAGCAGCACGTTGAAGGTTTTCAGAGAAACGGGAGTAAAACGGAGCTGGTAACTTACCAGGCAAAGGTTTAAGGTTTAAGCTGGAAAGTACTGGAGAGTCCCCACACGCTGACGCTTATCCACATTCTCTCACACAGAGTCACAACAGCTGCTGGGGAACATCACTACACCCAAAGCCTGAAATAAAAACTCTGTAGCTGACCTCCTTCGTCATTCCCCTTGGACTCAGTGAAAGATCAACGCGTTTAAAACCCGTCTGAAATCTTTGTGGTGGGATACAGAAAGACTGAGAGCCGTCTTTTGGTTTGAGACTCTGTCTTTCCCTGCGTGAAGGAGAATGTGTTTGCCGGGTGTGATCTCATGTTACACGCTGCTTCACAAAAATAGCCAAGTGTGGACGGCTGATTCGAAATAGATTCAAGCTGCTTGTTGTTCTGACGTTCTATTCAAATCTGCATTATTTGCTTGTACAATTTAGGAGAACATGATCTGCGTGAGTGTGCATGTGTGTGTTGAGAGATACAGAGCCTTGAAAACAATCAGAGCTTAATTTTTTTCCTCCTTGGAAAAGACCTCAGCATAACTAATAATAATAATAATAATAATAATAATAATAATAATAATAATAATAATAATAATAATTTTAAAAAGCTGATAAAACTTTGTTCTCTTCATAAAAACTTCCTTTATTTTGTATAACTCCATCACTGGGATTCTCAGATCGCATTGAACAGAAATACAATTAATTTCTGTTTATGCATTTTATTAGAATAAAACAAAAATGCACTTTATTGTCCCACCAAGAGAAAATGCATCAAAGTCCACACAAAGATAAAAAAAATTATTATTTTTTTAAAAGTAAAAAAATTAATTGAATTATATTATACTATGCAGATCACAATATAAATACCATTCTCCGACCCGAGGGATGTGCAGCTGTGCAGGATAACTTTTTAAAAAATATACATGATGTGCATGTGTGTCTGCGGAAGCCATCAGAGTGTGTGAAATATTTGAACTTTTTCAATTTACAGAAAGAGTTATTAATGTGAGTAAAAGTGAGCAAATAACTGTGGAAATAAGTAAGAGATTTGTGGTGATGGTGGAACGACCACCGGTTTCAGAAAGGCTTAAAAAAAACTGTGATTTTACTTAATTTTTTCTTTTTTTTTCTTTTTTTTTTTTTTTTTTTGTTTAAAGAAAATTACCCGTGAAAAGCTGATTGAAGTGTAATTATATGCTAGTTTTGGGTTCTTTTTAAGTACAAATACTTTCTTTGTTCTCACTTCCTTTTTGTTTCTAAAAGAAACTCCAAATAACAAAAATATTTGAAGACATTTAGCAAGTTCATTGCCGTGCTCAGGTCTTGTTTTAAGATTGTTGGGGGTTTTTTTGTTTTGTTTTTTTCAAAATATTTCTAGCTGTAGATTTTCCACATACATTTTCACATCCATTTATCAACATTCTCATCTGGAAATGTCTCAAACATCCAATAGGGGGCAATGTTACCTCTTGGACAAAGCTATGTTTGTTACCAAGAGGCAACATGTATTTGAAATCAAAAAGTCATTTTTAAATGATTACAGTCAATTTTTAACACAGGTAATCATTTCAATAATTCTTTTAGTCATAAACACTTGGAAAAAAATTATCCCAGAACAATTTTGCCAGTTTAAAAATTATTCCATTTAGTATTCAGCATCCTTTCTT
Source organism: Poeciliopsis paucimaculata (assembly GCA_903067055.1). Lineage (NCBI taxonomy): Eukaryota > Metazoa > Chordata > Actinopteri > Cyprinodontiformes > Poeciliidae > Poeciliopsis > Poeciliopsis paucimaculata. The sequence continues at coordinate 89,255 of CAEGAD010066719.1, read as the reverse complement.
GGATGAGTATTGCTTAGCTCCAAAAACAATTCTTTCTGTTTTCTCCTCTCCAATATTTTCAGCTCACAGACTGTAATCCCGCAGGCTTCCTCTGTGGAAAAGCTTCATGACTGCGATCGTCTTTGGCTACTGACTGAGGAGCGTGCAGCTGCAAACTGTTTACAGCTGCACCCTGTCACAGCTTTGTGGGAATGGATGAGCATCTCTGACACAACTCAAGATGCGGTGCTTGTCTCCGCGCTGCTTTAGAGGCCACTGATTTGCCTCTAAAGCAAATCAGAGGCAGCCATGACGGTTTTCACCAAGGACCACCTGTGTGGACCTAGCATTTATTAAGCTGGTTGTGTAGTGAGAAAAGGTACAAATAAATAAATAAATAATAAATAAATAAATAAATGATTTCACTGCCATACACAGTGACATATTGTACCATGATGTCTGTCTCCAGGGATATTTCCTAAAGCGTAATTTTAAATCTCAGTTTCCTTTAAAGCGTATCTTCATCGATCTGGTCTGGCGGCCGAAAGCTTAAAACAGGTGGTGCCATTCTTATTTTCAACAGTTTCCAACAAGCTTTTGCAATAACGAGTGAGGAGAGAACCTTGAAAGGTTTTACTTCAGCCGCAATGAAAGGTTTTCAAACGTGAATGACGTGTTTAAGGTTACGCCTTAACACCTCTATTGGATTTGTCATTTAAAACGAGGATGTTCATAAAATGAGTCCCAAAGATGGCTGGAATAGTTTCTAAAACTATTAATATCTTCAGTTTTCTGGCCTGACAATCTCCATTGTTTGGTTTAGAAAATAATCGCTCAGAGTTAGCATGCGTCAGGGTAAACCTCCATGTTGACAATTGGCATTGCAGGTGAATATGCAGATTGTCTGATTAACGACAGTATTAACCAAAACAATCAATCTGACTGAGCGGAGCATACGCTCTCATGAGCAACATGGTTGTTACCGCAGCTCAGAACCGTGTCAGGAGCTGCGCAGCATCGCTGTTCACCTGCAAGGCCTGTAGGAATTATGTGATGCAATAATGTCAACATGAACCCTGAAGGTTTTTGTGGCAGAACCTATAAAAAAAAGGCACTTTTTAGAGAGCAAAGGGAGATCCCAGCCAGTAATAGTTTGACATACCTGATAAAGTGCTCAATGAACACATAAACGACCTTGCCTCTGTTTTCCCTTCGGGGTAGCAGAGGGAAAACTCATTTCAGCTGCTTGTGTCCTTGATCTCACAATTTCAGCGACTGCATCAGGTCCTGCCTGTGGCTGATGGCTGGACCCCACTGGTATAAACTCAGCGCTTTCAGGCATGGCTGAGTCAGGGGTGTCCAGGTGCCGTTTGTGAATTTCCTCTCCGTTCTTCTCCTCCTTATTCTTTTGTGTGTTAAAAACTTAACCCAAGCACTCCAAAGGTTGTTTTGTTCTTTGACTCATTTCCCCTGAGATGCACTTAAAAGCTGTAGTTAGCTGCTAGTAACCATTTATTGACAAAAGAAAGGCCCAATCCTTGCTTACAATGTGGCAGAAAAGCATCTTCCTTTCCTCTCAAGATATTAAAACCAGCTCAGCTCCAGTCAGCTGGTAAAATGAAATGAGGTTGACTGTGTCAAGTTTTAAAGTTAGTCAACCTTATGTCTGTCTTGACTTGTTCTTGCGTCACAAAATTAATCTTAAGCACAAACCGACAAAATTTTCCACGTCTCATTGACTAAAAAATGCCTTAATATGAGTGTATCTATATTTCTGTTTTTATTATGTGAAGCACCTTGAACCGCCTTACTGCTGAAATGTGCTATTCAAATGAACTTGATTGTTTGATACATTAAGTAATTAAATTAAATAAGGGCTTGAAAACATCAATTTGTGTGTAATTAATTCATGTAATTTGCTTCGCTCAGTGAACGTTCATGTTTACTATTATTACACTTTATTACTTCATAGTGGCCCTATTATTGCTACCTTGATCACATTATTGTTGCGTATTCAGAATGCCCCTTTTCACTGTTGTTATTTTCGTACGACTCCCTCCATGATGGCAGTGTAAAATTGTTGTAACATAAGCTATAAAGAGCTATTCATTGTCATATTTGTTGTATTCTATTGTATTTATCCGGGAAAACTGAAAACCCTGTGTAGAAAACATTTAGTAATTAATGGCCCATCAATCTGATGAAAAAGTTAGCATTGTTTTCAGTGGTACCAAACATTTTACTGAAAGTATTTTTGTCCATAGTTTGTGCTTTAAATTCATTTTATAGAACGCTAACTTTGGTGCTTCAGGTGACCTTTAGGGAGAACTCTTTTACTTGTGGTTTAGCATTTTACTTGGCACCATGCTGCCGACTGCTGTGTGACATTTCACTGTAATTAGCACATCCATTACCATTTTATTCTGCAGAGGAATTCAATTCTGGTTTCTTCCTCCAAAGAGTACGTGCTACGCATGTCGTTTTCGCCTGTTCTAAATTATTTGTAAAGTTTATCAATAGAAGCACATTGTGCATTTCTGTCAGACACTGAGATAATATTACAGAGCCCTCTAGAGGACGTGGGGGAAAAAAGTTTTCTTTTGCGTTCCCTCGCAATGTGCCTACTGCATTTGCTGGTCTGACTGAAAATCGATTTATTCACTGCATGTTTATGTCTGCTTGTGTGAGGTTGAGATGGAGCTGCACATGAAAACGGCCCTTTAAAACATTCAGACCACCAACACAAGAGAGGCACAATCAAAACTCTCAGGTGACTTATTACCCCTCAATAATAACTCGGATAATAACTGTGGTGCATTTCTATCCTCAAGAAAGAGATATAAAGCTACAGATATGTCACAACGACATATTAATATGCATGGAAAAACCTTACGAAAACCTTATCTAATAGCAGTCACCATAAGAAAGGCTCACAGTTTTCAATTATTCCGCATGAACTGATCAGTACAATATTGCGAGAAAACACAAAAGAAGGGAAAAAAATCCTCCATGTCCCCTTGGGGGCTCTGCATAATGTAATATAAATTGTTGTGAGACTAAATAAAAAAGCATTTTATTCTTGCAACTCTATGTTTCATAAACACAGCAGCCATATTGGATTTTGACCTAAAAGTAGCCTTTTGACTTTCCCAGTCTAATTTACGACTTTAGCAGCCATCTTGGAATATCTATGGCAGCTTGGTTAGCTGGAGATCGCATGACATAAAAGTCATAAGTATGGAAAAAGCATGTTAGAGTTGTGTTTAGTTTGAATGAAGTGGCGGGGAGATTCACGATGAGTGCGAGCAAGCTACGAGAATAATACAGATCACAGAGTGTGTTCTCATGTTCTTTGTGCGGCAGACAAAGATTACAAAAGCATGTTTCCTGAACTTTCTTGGCCTGGTTCTTCTAAAAAGGAACAGAATTCTGGGAAATGATGGTTTGTGCTGCCATATCCTCTATACTTGTTGGAAGCAGAAATTGGCACTCATTTTTTTGTTTTATTTCTATCTATTAAATGGTCTGGAATAGTTAAAACATTAAAAAAAAGTCTCTTTTGAATATGAATGCGCAGCGTGTCGCATCAGATCAAACGACAGGGTTGTGTTAATAAGGTGCTATGGCGGCCCTATTCACATCTCTTTTTGTTGAGAAATGATTGCTGGTGTAATCACAAGACAGCAGTCATTCACTGGAAGGAAAACTGGAGGGGAGCAATCTTGGTTCTGCTGTCTATCCTCTCTTACCCACAGCAGCTGACATTCTGTCATTGCCTGGCATAAAAAAAGATGAGCAAAAAAAATAAAAACAGGACAGAATATGCACACACAATGGGCAAAGCTGCAGGAGCTCAAGAGGAGACGGTATGGAAATGGACACAGAAAGCGTTGGATGCACAGAGGCCAGAGAGCAGGTGGTGTCAGCACAAAACTTGACTTTATGCTTCTAGTTTGTTATTTTCCTGGAATGTGCCAGGCAAACTATTCATCTGATTCTTAACTAAGAATCTGTTTTACAACAGCATTTTTTATGAAATGTCAGACTTTGTTGACCTTTAATTGAGCATACTGTTGAATACACGTCCTTGTTTCATCTCTTCTCTGTCAAAACAGTTTTTGAAAAGAATGCTTGTGCCAGCTCTCTGCTAATAAAAACATAAAACAGCGAGCATGAAACTAATTCGAGAGCCCGCTTTGCGTCGTATTAGCCTCTCGCTAATGCCGTGGAGGTCATTGCTGGTAGAGGACAGGCTCCATTGTCTGGTTGTCTGCCATTCCTGGTTTTCTGCCTCTGAAAAGGCTTTTCTTGCCCACACATTACAGGTTTGCCTTTATCAACGTCGTATATCTTCCAACTCTGTACAATGTGCTTCCATCTCTCTAGACGCGGCTCGGAGAGAAAGAGTTACGTCTGGAAAATGACCACAAGCAACAATTTGTCAAGCTGTGCCGGCCCGGTGTGTTCAATTCACTTTCTGTTTCTCTACAGTAGCAGAATTACAGTTGAGTGTTCGCTGGCCTAATGCAATAGAGGCTCCGTACGAACAGCGTAATGTGATTTCCCCGGCTTTTATTCTGTGTCTGTGGTGAGACAGAGAGTGGCCCTGAAGAGGGGGCATCTGAATTGGGGCTGGCCGTCTGAGAAAAGGCAGCCGGGAGATAGAAGGACATAATGCATATGATGCGAACAGATGTGGTCTACACGGAAAGGGCCCACTTGAACATGGGAAGAGGCTTCAGTGAATTGTGAAAGGATCTAGTGGATCTAGTAAATCTCTCTAAAGCTTGTTATACTGACACAATGCACTGGTCTGTTACATATACAGGTAGGAATATCAGACTAATTCAGGGCCTTAAAGGATTTAAAGTCCTTTTTTCAGGGAGGGCACAGTGATTAAATTAATCGCATTACCAAAGATCAGGTTCAAAAGTTTTATTATGGCTCTTCCATACATATAAGCCTACATGTAAACATCCACTCACTCTAGTGTTTGGAGAAATTTGCGGTAGAACCTCTTGGCTTTCGTAGCCTTTAAGAAGCGTCTGGCATAATTATCTTCTTCCAGAAATAGTTGACTTGAGCTGGTCAGTTTTCTTGTGCTGACACAACTTTTAAACACATTGATTAAAATAAATTTTCAGTAGGCTTGAAGTCAGTGTAATTCCTGAATCCTAATGATAATTGGGGCTTTCCTAGACTGTATATCTGTTCATGAGCGTCTTGTAGATGTGTTACGGTATCCATAATATGCAAAGATGTATTAAGGCAACAGGGGTGATGTGCTTGACTGGTTAGTATGCAGAAAACATACACTTTCCATCCAAAAAAAGTCCCACACGCTGATATTTTGCTGCCTTTATCTTTGATTGCTTTCACAGTGGCATCATTTCAATAAGCCTCTGCAATGGCAGAACATTTAATTTTATTCAGAAATGCATTCATTTTGTCAAGATGATGGGAAAGTTGTACCGCTGCGCAATTTGAGCCCGATGAATCTTGACGTAATTTTGGAATCTGTCTGTGGCGTCGGAGAAAAATAAATCTGCTCACGGAAAAAAAAACTTGTTCATTCAGTATGTGCTGACCTTATTCTCTGGACACACATCAGTGCTGAACCTCGACCTGAAGAACCGCATCAACCTCAGATCATAGCGTCGCCACCAGAGGTTTATGTCCCTCACAGCTGAATAGGGGAAATCTGGACTTATCAGATCATGTGACCTTCTTCTGCTGCTCTGAAGTTCAAGTTCTGTGCTTCCTATGTAAGCAAAGTTTTTTTTTTCTAACTAGTCACATGGATAAAATGTTTTTTTCTCTTATGGCTACACAGCTGTCGGAGCCAAACCTCTTGAGTTTTCCTCATTCTGTGCATTGCAAAACGCCGTGAGCTCTGGTGTTGTTGTTTTGTTACATTTAGATTTAGCGAGACACTTCAGCAACCGAGAGCTTAAAAAATCAAACATGGTTCCCCACTATTCTTTCACTTTTTAATAAAATATTGCAATGTTCTGAAGCAGACTTTAGAAGACACAACCACACAAAGCCTTTCGATGTGGTTGTTTAAGAAACGAGAAGCATCAATTAGGGTTAAACAATTCGCCGCCTGCTGAAACAGTAGCTATGTTAAGCTCTTACCTGTTTGCTATGTTAAATCCTTTATTTTGGCAATAAGTTTATTTCTCCTTGCAAGAGATTTTCTCTAATTGACCACTCAGTTCAGATTTAACTCATTCGGAGAGTGAATACATGAGATTATTCCACACAACATGTACATCTTGTTCATGCTAAATAGAGCGTAATCAAGGGGGAACGATTGCTTTGTTGTTTCTGCTTTGCCTCCAGTGATCAAATTGCTTAATGTACTGTGGCTTTAAAATGAAGTTATATTTAAAGATGATAATGAGCCCAAGGCAAAACTTTAATCACAGGTCAGTGCCTTGCTTTAATCACAACATGTTACAACACGCCCTTAAGCCCTTTGGATATTTTACAAGATCAACCCTTTAAAAATATAGAAGGTGACATTTTTCAGGTGGTAAACACCAAGGAGGCTGCATTTAACGCTTGTGGACGTTGGTATGGAGTGGAGTCCATAACTACAAATACACTCTTTAAAGAAAAACTTTGCACATTTCCCTCAAACGACGTCTATGTCTTAAACGACGATTATAAATAACTTCCAGAAACAACAGGATTTTTCTCACTGCAGGCACAACATGAAAGAATGACAAGGCTGTAGAAAAATTGCTATAATTATCAGAATTATCACATAACTGTTTATTATAATTATTGAGATATTACGTTCACAGTTTGTCTGATACTAATACTAATTATGTAGCCGAAATTGTTTGTTACTTAATGTTACAAACTCTTCTTAAGTCTACTCCTAACGCATATTTATTAACAATATTATTTCTTCTCTTATTTTTTTATTTTATTTTGTGGTAATTTATATAAAACATTAACAATATTTTTAATGTTATTACTGAAAAATGCAATATGATAGAGAGAGTGTTGCAGTTATTATTGAGTGTGGTTGCTAATAATATCTATTAAAACACATTGAAGGAGAATAATTTCATTGCTCTGCTTTATCCAGTTGCTCATAAGGTTTTCTGTGTTTTATTGATTTTAGATTTACACGTAAAAATCTAAATCTAAATTTAAGAAAGTACCAGGTTTGTACATTGCATTTTTCTTTTTTTCTTTTTTTTTACTTTCTTTCCAGGAAAAAACTAAGTTACTTCACATGAAAATAATTTTAGTCCAGGATTTGTTAATTTATTCTAGAAGTAAAAATATTTCTTGTTAATAGTGTCACGGGCAACAAAAGACAATGAAAACTCGTACCAAAAAAATAAAATAATAATAATATATTCTTAATAAATTATTATGATAATTATTTTTTCAGGGCTTCCATAATTTGTAAATGGGGAGGATTATTTGTCACATGACTGGAGATAATTTGTAAAAAAATAATAATCATTCATATGCCATAAGCCAATGAAAAACTGTTGTTTTACATTATGAACCTAGTCTGGTTGAAACTCTGTAGTTCAAATGCAAAGCCACTGCTTACAACTATCAAGGCGAATTCAAAAGGGCAAAACTAAAAATAGAAGACAAAAACATAACTTCAATGCATAAGGTCAGTGTTCGCACTGAGGCCATATATTGTTGGTTAATTTCATCTGCAGACTCATATCTTTTTCATCCAAGGAGCTTTTCTAGCTTTCCTTGGTTGCGATTTGTAAATGTCACGTATAATTTTCAAATGTTAAAGAATCATTGTTGCTGCAACATTTTCTACGTCACAAAATTGATTTATATTCACCTTATCGTTGCACTTTGCAGTTTTATGTGAATAGCAAATTTCCCACTCATCCTATTACTCTGTCCACCACTTCAGTGGGAAAGTCTGAGTGATGCTGTAAAAAATGTGAAATAGTTATTCAAGCCTGACTGAATGTCTGCCCTTTTTCTTCTTTTGATTTATTACTTTAATGCAACCCGTGTCTGAACTGCGGTGGGCTTTGCCGGAGCCAGTGCTCTGTTAAAATTGAGAAAGTCTGCAAATAAAATTTTTTGGACAAGATATCTTGGAGTTGCACCATCCCAAATAGTAAATCACCTATGTACCTGTCTATTGTGGTTTAAAATACATGATTTTGCCTCATGCAATTTGTTTATTTTTGCAACTTGTCCTCAATGCTTCTGACTCCCAAAAGACAGTGGAAGTGGAGGCACTCATGGAAACTTGATTAAAAAAAGGCATAATGAGAATACAAATATCCACGACAATCATTTATAAAAGAAAAAAAAAAATCCTAATGCTTGGAAGAAAATATGCCCAAATCTGCTGTTAGTAATATTTTTTAAGTTCAATTTCATTTCTTCGTAAGAGCAAACTTAGCGGACCGGTTCTTGAAGGAATGACCACAAAGAGACGGACCAGACACGCTGCCCGAAGGAAACAAGCTCTGAATGAATTCAATATAATGGTGTTTTTGTCTACATTGTACCATCTAGATTTTCTTTTTAAAACACTGTAAGCTCAAAGTCAAGCGGCCGCCAATTAACTACAGATTTATTTTTAACAGATATTTTTGTAAAATGATATTAACGATGCTTAGTAGGACCTAGCTTTTGAGAAAATCTCTAATTTATTTACTCCTGAGGGCAACGCAATTGGTAGTAATTAAATATAATTTAGACTTTACAGTGAATTTATTTAATAACACTCAGCAACAGATCTCAGGGTTAATTAATGGTAATTTGTACCTCCATTTTGCCCCTGTGGTGTGCAGTTTCATCACATTATACTTGCATTTCTTACCCATAAACAATTTCATTATGTATATTGCTTTATTGTTAAGCAGCTAATTTATGCACTGAGGAAAATTAAATTGAATTGAACCAAAATCCACATTACTATCCAATAATGTTTCACGATTTAGGTTTTGATCCCATCATGTCCCTCATATCACTATTACTCTGCACCAAACCAGAATCAGTTGACCTGACTTCCTGTTGGTTGGTATTACTGACTGGAGTCACATTTTAGGAAATGACTTGAAAACGCTGGTTGTCACAGTAGCCATGAAACGTCCCCCAGGTGGGTTTGAATCGACGCCTGCGGCAGATGGCGCCCCTTTTTTTAGAGGCTACCTCGGGGGCATCCCGCCCTGGTTAGAGAGCGATGTTGCAGAATTCAAAAACTGCTAGTTATGACTCTCCGCCGTTGATTCTACGATCTAAAATATCCTCAGTACTATATAAATATTCATCTTTATACGTCAGTTTCCCTCTTCTGCCAGCTAATCTGTTGCTGGCTCTGATCCCATCTTCTCTCTCAATCAGATGTGCCCTTAAGGCACCGTAGCATCCTGGCTGCCGCTTTAAAGCAGACTCATAAGGATCCGAGCCCGCCTCGATATTCCCACATCAATTTTCTCTGCCGTGCCACTAACCAGGCGCTGACAGCCAGACACGCATTTGATTGAGACCGTGCAATCAGTCTGGCAGCCAACAGCTTCGTGCTTTGTGGATTCAAAAAGGGCTCCTCGATTTTCTGCCATATGTGAGACAGCAAAGGTGCACATGTAATAGGTTCATTAAGGTAATGAAGAGTGGAGGCAGCGTGCAAGGGGGATTGTGGGTAGCTTTTTTTTTTTTTTTTTTTTTGTATGCATGAGAATTTTATATGGACTTCACAAAGAAAATGACTCTTGACCAAAGGATGAAATGAAGGATACCTATTAGATTCATATGATAGCCAAACAAATGAGAAATTGTATGAAACTCTGCATCTAGATTTACTGTTAAAGAACGCAGTGAATGTCATTAGATGGAGGTTTCTTCTTGTTTTTCTCTCTTCTGCAGCTGTATGGACAGAATATTTCCGCCTATTTAGGGCAAGTCGTTCACTAAGACCAAAATACAAAGCTGCAATAACTTAGGGAGAACAATAGTACTGCCTCCTTCGTTGACATATGATAAAAAGCATGCATTATTAGTCACATACAGGCAGTCAAGTACTTCATTACAGCAGCAGGCGAGTAATAAACATTTTTATTCTCTTTGAAATCTTTATTTTAATTTAAACCGTCACAGTCTCTCCTCTGCCTTGCGTTACACTCGATTCATCATCTTAAAATTAGGCCGTGATAGCTTTTTCAGTGAAAAAATCAATGGCAGGGGAAAAAAAAAAAAGAAAAAGAAGAAGAGGCAGACCAGAATGAGATTACATCTGGTTTGTGTCAGCCAGGATGATGAGAAGCATGGCGCTCTGTTGTGTCTGTGGAATGCGTGCGCGTTCGGCGAACTCTAAACAGTACTTCCTGAGCATGTTTTTTTTCTTTTTGTTATTTCAAAACCAACATCCCCTCCTCTTCTCTGTGTACAGTACTCATGTTCTCATCATGCGCATGAATATCTACCTTACTGAGGGCTTTTATTGACTTGTTTGGTTGCACCAAATTTAAATGATTACACATCATCTCATATCCAACAGAAGGTCAAATTATACATTAAGGTTAAAATACATACATTCGCCTTCACTTGTATTTAGTTAAGTCCTCTTTATGAAATTGTGTAAAAAGCACAGACCTCTTCTCACAATAAGCAAAAGCTCTGGAATATTCCTCGATATTTCCTCGAGGAAGAGCTCGTTCATATGTGTCGTCATAAACTCAGCTTTTAAGTGCAATCCACATGTTTTCAAAGGGTTTAAGGAAGCGACTGTTTCAATAAAAAGGTTAATTAATTCCAAAACCAGTTTTACTGTGAAGCTGCGATCGTTGTTCTGCGGCTTGTGTGTCCAGGGTCGTGTCTAACTTCCAACCGTCCAGGTGTTGATTTGAGGGGAAGGTGAAGAATTTGGAAGTCGTCTGATTTTTTTTTTTTTTGCAGCATCCCTTTTGTGCTGCAAAACAGACATCAGCATAATGCTACAACCGCTGTCCTTGGCACAGTGTTCTCAGGTTTTGAAAGCCTCAACCTCGACCTGAAAGAAAGTGCTTGTCACTGCAGCCAAATAGCTTCATCTTTGTCTCATTTTATTGTATTCAATTTTACAGAGGGCAAAGGGACAGCCTGTGTTGGCAGCTGTACATTTGATCCAAGTTTAAAGGTGCTAATTTTAGAGCAGACGCTTTTGTCTTGGTCAGCACTCTCTCAGTCAATGTTGAAATGAAACTGTCCTCATGGTGGACGGAGGGACAGTTGTTCCAGCATCTTCCTGTTTACAACACCATCGAGCCTTGGTGCCAATCAGGGCCATCAGGTTGAACATTGAACACAAGACGTAAGGATAATGGTCACATATTAAAACTGGTGTTGGAATGGAAAAAATGGGCAAATATTAAGCTTAGAAAATTACCCAGACTTCTCTAAAAAAATCCCCCAAAAACCATGGAAAGCAACCCATTTAAATTATGTCTTTCAATGCTGATAAATCAAGAATTAAATCTCATATCTCATGTGATTTTTCAGACACTTGCAAAAAGACAATTACACAAAACTACAGTACAGGAGTATGTGGATTTTTTCCCCCCTCAGTATATCGTTTTTCTCAATGACAGAAAGTCGCCAATAAATTCAAACACGCACTTTAGAAATCCTTGAAGTTGTTTGTCTCATCATCATTTCACCACGTTTTGCACCATGAGTATATTCATGCCTGTGATGAACGTACACTTCTCACCCGCACTGCACATGACCTGTCTTTGTTGCTGCCTTGTATTTATCGTCGAATTTCAGTCTGAGAGCCTTCTTCTCAAACGCTCCCAAGCAATAAGGTTAGCGATCGCTGGAGACCGCTGGGACTGGTGTCAAAGAAAAGTGGCAACAAGATAAATGTGTGTAATCTCACAGCTGTTACCAATTCACAAACATCCTTCCTGAGGGAGTGGAGAATAGGAAGCTGCATTGGATGTGAACACAAAATTTATTATAAATATACGTTTACATAACAATTCCTACTTCTCTCTCTATTTAAATATCTCATTTAACCTATTCTGTACATGTAACTGTATGTACATAATGTGTTGTTGCTGCTGTTACAAAAGGCCATGCAATATCTACAGTACAATAATACATCTATGAAACTTATTTCAATTCTCAATAAATAGTAATAAATTATCCACCTTCTACATTTGTACATCATATTGCACATCGTATTTTACATTACTGCTTTGGAATACAATTTTCCCTTTTTCATGATGGCTTGAAGTCATTTTTAGCTGCTTTGGCTGGGTTTCACCTCAACTTAACGAGCTTCTTTACTCCACATCTTCAGATGAAAGACATTTCAGCTGCGCGTCTTTGTTCTCAAACGTCACCTTTTTGTTCCTCTTTGGGTCAATCCAGGAGTTGTGAATGATTGCGTTATTAGGTGTGGGATCAGCCTCGATGATCGACACCACACGCTTTTTCATCTTGCTTTTCAAGACCTTCTGGAACTTCTGCCGTGTGAAGGCGTAGAGCAGGGGGTGAAAGATGGTGGTCCCATAAGCCATCACCAGGAAGCCGAGTCTCAACCTCACCATGAGGTTACTGGGGCCCACGCTTAGGATGACCGTGTTGAGAACCGTGATCGGCGTCCAGCACAGCAGGAAGGTGGACACAATCAGCAGGGACATCCTGAAAACCCTCTTTTGGCGTTCTCGCCTCTCTCTGTGGCGCTTCACGGCCCGCCGCAGGGCAATGATGACGGAGACGGACGTTCGCATGCCCAGTGTGGGATTGCGGCTGGTGCTGCTCTGGGATGCATCCGTGGCCTCCTGTTGTGTCGACATGGCCGTCATGGACGGACGCTTTTTCCTGCGAGCCTTTTTCTTCTGTGATGCGTGGAACCGTGTACCGATGCGAATGTTGAGCGCCTGCAGGATCTTGGAGTAGGTGATTAGCATAACAATTGCCGTAAAGAAGAAAATAGGGATCTGAGCCAGCAAGTGATAATAGAGGCCAGGTTCGGTGTCGTACTCGTTGCTGAGGACCCCGTTCTCCGACGCTGTCTGGTTCAGCTCAGTGTGGTCGTGAGCGAAGAAGCCCACTTCAATAAAGGGAACAAGAAAACTGACAAAGGACAGCACCCAAATGGAAGCCAGCAGTGCCAGCGCACGACCCATGGTTAGCACCCTGTTGGCCGGTTTTACAGAGATGTCATAGCGATCGAGGGTGATAGCGAGCACGTTAGCAGCAGTGGCGACGCTTGCGAAGGAGACACAGGCTTCGTGGAAGCAGCAGACGAGGGCCATCTCTCTTTCCAGGGAGAGAAGCACCACCACGATGGTTAAGGGGATACAGCACACACAGATCAGTACGTCCAGCACATGAAGGTTCATGGTGACGATGTTGCTGACAGAACTAATGAGATTTGACTTCATACAGTAAAGTGCAAGCACTGTGAGGTTGGAGCTCAGACCCAGCAGTATTTCCAGCATCAGGAAGCCAGTCAGGGAGATCTGAAAGCTGACGGGGTAAGGGTACGGGTCGGGGGCCGCCGGACTCATGGCACTGCTGATGGGCTCAGTGTTGTCAGTGACCGTGACGTTGCTCATGGTGGCTTCTTTTTGTCGGCAGGGAAAAATATGCATTATCCTGCAAGTAGGTAGAAGAAGAAAGAACTTATAGAGCAGATGTAACAAAAGTCTGTCTTTGTTCATTTCTAGACAGTAAAAAACCCATCAAGTTTAATGCTATAGTTTGTGACGTCATTGTTAAAAACAACACACTAACAATAAGTCTTAGTTAAATGTCCTGACCTGCCTTGCCAGTTGCTTTCTTACCGTATGTAGCGCCGATAGAGATGCATCGTTCAGACTTTAGTGGCCCATTTGCGACGTTTATTGTGCTAATAAACATTTTCAGGAGATTTCGAATGGACTTTAAAAATCAGAAGTAACAGCCTCAGAAACATGTTTTACAAGCCCTCCTGGTAAGAGCAGTCTTTAATCGAGTACTTTAAACACCAAGTGTGCTGGAGAGGTATCTATCGCTTTAGAAGTGGATGTTATTGTTAAAAGACAAAATGATTACGAGTTAGCCATTTAAAGCTGCCTCTGCATCCTACTCACAGTAGAGCTTTTGTAATCCTATTGAGTAACTGTAAATACCCGTCTCTGTGTACGGTCTCTAAAGTATCCATCAGATTTTTGAGTTTCCGGCTGGCTGATCACAGCTCAGAAATTCACTTGGTGCATCGTTAGACTGTATACCGTTAAACAATAATATCTTAGGTGAATGCTTCTTACTGCTCAAATAGCTAAGTGTGATTTGGTTCCAGATTTCACTTTTTATTACTGAGAAATATTCAGAGTGACTTATAAAAAAACACAGCTCCACTCTGACTAAATATGCCTCCATGTCTCCGAGTCTCAAAAATAGAAATAGAAATGTGTTTCATCTAAATAAATGCACAAAAGATCGTCTTAAGAGAAGGTCTTGATTTCACTTCATCATAAAAAGCCTCAAGAGCAGCTCTGCAGACACTGCAACAACTGCTTTGCAAACACACAGTTGATATCATTCCCCAACATTATTCTGGGTAACACAGGAAAAAAAAAGCAAAGGTAGTTTTAATTACCTTTTGCTCCAGAACTATCTGAACACCAGGACTGTGTAATCAGAGCAGGCAGTCGGTGCTGGATCCACAGAGAGTCGCGTCGCATCCAAACATAGCCGGTGGAAATGTTTCCGCTCTAGCAGAGCCCCCCCAGCCCAGCAAGGCTTTTCCCTTCACTCCATCCCAGAGGTGCAGAAAAGCACCTGAGCTTTTCGCCAAAAATTCCAGCTTCTTTGTCTGAGCTCCACGGCCACAAAGCAAGAGCTAGAGTCAGTGAAGGATTGCTTTGAGGAAGATGTAAGCATTGACAAATCGGTTGAAAAAAGTGTAAGATGTCAGAGGATCCATCTGTTTAAAATATTATATTCCCAATTTGAAGCGACTCAAGCCAACCAAGAAAATGTTTTTAAAAAGTCTTCTTTAGCACAGAACTGGAATATGTAACTCACAAAGCACCCAGATGTCTGCTTCGTTCCTTTTCTGTTTATATTCCGGCTCACAAATAATGATACGTGTCTTAGATGTGTAAATGTGGTAAACTGCTTCCAAACGTTAGGATAAACTCCAAAAGGAAAGAGCTGTCAGTGTATCGTTTGTTCCCCAGCATGCAGCAAGGTGGTGTTCAGAGTGTGCTGGGAATAGGTCAGTACATCCAGACGGTGTCGAGGCCTTTGCCTCCACAGGGAGCGCTAATGGAAGAGGCCTTCACTCTCCAGCCTTCACGCCAGTCTTTGCTCTTCTGGCTCCAGCCAACATTGACTTGTGAACCACGCTCAGCTCTCCAGTTTTCCCCTAAATCATCAGAGGCTTTGCTGCCACGTGGACGTCCAGTTACCATGACACATGTGATCGCCGGTAAGTGGACGCATTGTGGCTCGATTCAGCAGTCTACGAGAAGGTCGCTATCGTGAAGTAATGGAAGTCACTTCTTCAGCCAGAGGGCAGCAATCTCTGACATCAATTTGAAATCGCGGGGCAGGATGTCGTCTGTATATCCTTCATTTGTGTGTCTTTGGATTACAGTAACCTGAAGTGAGAAAGGGGGGAAAGAAACGGAGAGTATGTGACAGAGGGAGTGAGATGGGGAGTGAGAAACAGCAGAGGGAGAAGGTGGGGGGGGGGATGTGTGAGTGACTGTAAACATATTCTCAGCAAAGAAGCAACAAGGAAATTCGTAATTACAAAGAATGCAGCCTCTGATCTTTTATCGAGTTCCTCCACATGGACTTCACGTCATTGTTGTACCAATACATCTCATGCTTCAGATGCAAGACTTATTAGCAGACATTTTGCTACTTATAAAGCCACAGCGCTGATGAAATGGTCATTCAGTTTTCATGACCGGACTGGCTGCCTTGAAGCTTTAGTACAGAGTGATCCCTTTGGGCAGCCTGTCATAAAGACACGCTTACTTTGTGTGTCTCTCCATGTTATCCGTGTAATCTCGTCAAAGAAACGCCTTGTCCCCTTTTCAAGGTTGTTCCAGCCGTAGAAGATTCCTTCACTTGACTCAATCGCACTAAAACATCAGGGGAACTGTTTGGCGAGTGTGATGCCTCTATGCCATAAAGATGTGATTGCACACACTGTAATAAAGCGCTCAGTTGAAGTTCTTGTTTCACAGAGTGCATGTGCACTACAAGATGCACAACACATCCAAACTTATGAGTAGAGACGCCAAAAACCTTTAGCTCTTTTTGAGTCATTGCTCATAAAATACAATGCAACTGAAAATGTGCCGGACCCAAGACTGTGCACCAGGGGCTACGTCTGCCGTCTTGCCCGCATTATTAATAGTCTGACTTTACGTCAAGCCTACAAGTGTGCAGTGTCCTGTCAAAACACAGCAAAGCTCACCATGTGGAGTAAACAGAGGCTCCAGAGCCGCTCTGGTCACCACACCGTGTCCTCTCCTCCCATCGCTGCAACGGCTGCAGGTCGACTGGTGATGATTCTTGTTGATTTCAAGGAGCACTAAAGGAATCACAGCTGATTTCCTTGGAGCAGCCAAGAGTCTTCAGTGTTTTCTCCATGTGCCCCGTTTAGAAGAAGTCCAGCAAAGAGTTGTCCTTCATGGATAAATGTGACATTTCTGTTTCTTCCTCTGGTCTTCATTTTTGTCATCAGCTTAGATCATGTGAATAATCTACAACAAACTAACTCTGTTCGGCTTCCTCTGGATTAGAGTGCACAGCATCACCCTCCCGGTATCTCTGCATCTCCCACTCTCTCGCTCTCCTCTTCCTCCCTCACATCCTTGCTCCCCCTCTCTCTTTCTCTCTCTCTTACTGCGGAGGTTTGCAGTGCTCCCCCAGTCCTGATTGGTCTGCAGTAATAGGCTTAACTCTTTTCTCACCAGCAAGGGGAGGTGTTTCTCGTAGCTCTGCCTCTGTCCTCGCTTCCCCACTGCTGCCTGTGCAAGCCCCTAGGGATTTGTGTAAAATGTTCCAAACGTGTTTTGCTCTGTGACTTTTGATGTCGGCGTGCAAACGAGCAAACAGTCTGTGCAGAGACACAGACTATTTAAAGATAAGGTGATGAAAACGCTGCAATGGTTGTATTTATCGGATCTGTCGCCATGGAAAGAACGAGCAATGTGTTTGGGACGGATTATGAGGCGGGGAAGAGGAGCAACATTTTATTTTGAACTGATTTCTTTTGCACTTATGTAAGTCTTTGCACGAGAGACAACCGGGCTGTCAGAGGAGAGATCAATTCTGGCAGCTTTGAGGGGGAGAGATGGATGGATGATGCCAGAAGGACTGAAGTCAGAGAAAAGGAGAGATGGAGGGCTGCAGTTCTGACTGATAGTGGCAATTTAGTAACTCGATCCGATCAGTAGGGGGTTGACCATCCTCTGTTCCTTTGTCAGGTGCAACCATGACCAGAAGCTATCCTGGCAACTCCCATCCTTCCTTTAAAGACAATGGAGGAGACTTTTCTCTCTTCCCAGAAAGGCAAAAGTGTTTATCAAACACTT
The DNA here is from genome assembly GCA_903067055.1 of Poeciliopsis paucimaculata. Lineage (NCBI taxonomy): Eukaryota > Metazoa > Chordata > Actinopteri > Cyprinodontiformes > Poeciliidae > Poeciliopsis > Poeciliopsis paucimaculata. Next base: position 71,727 of record CAEGAD010066719.1, on the reverse strand, counting down.
TTGCACAGAAATTTTTTCTTAAAACTTTTTGCATTAGTAAACAAACAAACAAACAAATGAAACCGGACTCTTTTATCTTTTGGCGCTGGATGGTTGCTTTGTGGACATGCTTTAATTATGCCTTCTATGTACTATTTGTACATATTTTGACTTATTTTGACTCATAAGTCAAAATATCCAGATTTATGGTTAGAAAAATTGACAGAGTAACTTGGAATCTTAGCATGGATTTAATGTAAAGGTGTGTGACATATATTGTTTTTAGTAATATGATCATTTTGTGATAATTTACGCTACATGTGTCATAGAGAACGTGCGTCAAACTCATGGCACATGTCAGCTTCAGGCCAAGGTTTGATGAACGCCTTTTCTTTGCCACGGTTTACAAATAATGCTGAAGAAACCCACACTTGTCACCTGAGTGACTCATTTGTGTCATTATGTCATACTGATTTTCACTTAATTCTTCTTTATCTAAATGTACAAACGTCAATAAATGGGATTGAACGGTTTACTTTTATAGTAATTAGATTCACTACAGTTAGCGTTAGGTGTAGCCTGGCCTTCGTCTTTTTATGCTCTTCCTCTTGATTCTCATCTACCTTCAGTGCTCCATCTGGGCTTTCTCCCATAGAAGGGGATTTCTCTGTTAGAATTCCAACTGGGCCAATCAGCGAGCAGAAGGTTGAGGTCGCGAATGACGTCAATTTTCTGCGTTGTTTCAGAACCGTAGTCTGACTGTAGTTTGGTAATGAAAAATCGTCATCATTAACAGAGATATTGGCTTGAAAACATCTGTCTGTATTTAATTTATCTATATAAGGTGTTTAATGTGGTGAATTGAGTACGTTGACTTTTCAATAGCATTCAGATTATTAACAAATGACTAATTCAGAGATTATCTTAAACCTCTCCTTGATGGTTAATGATGCACAATTGTGTTAGAAGTTCTCATAATGTGGTGAGATACATGCAATAAGTTTTCTTTATTTTGGCTTGAACTGGAAGGAAGTGAAAATTCAAGATACTCTCATGGCAAGCACAGACATGTTTTTATGAGCTGCAAAAATTTTAAATCCCGTTTTTTGGGATTTGGTTCATTCATCGACCTCCACTCAATGCATCCATTTTCTACAATGTTTATCCTTTCAGGGTGTTTATCTGCAGCGGTCAATGGGTGAGCGGCAGGGTTCACTCTGGACAAGTCGCCAGCCCATCGCAGCATCTATCCACCTATGAATAATAAATGGGATTGATCTGAATTGTTTTCGCGCAGGTTAATGCAGCACTTGCTTGTCTTCTGTGTGAGGCACCCCAGATAATTTTATGAATCAACCGAACTGAAATGAGTGGAAGAATCAACCAGCTCTTGTTAACTTGAAAACAAGCAGATCCCAGAAAAACGACCAGAAGTACACTGCGCTTTCCTCAAGAATCAATAACTCATACAAAAGGCATGGTTACAACACAAATTGCTCCTCTTTACTGCTGGAGCATGGCACACAATGAGCAGGAGAACAGCCTATCTCCAAAGGCCACTTGTTGGACAAAAACACTGAAAAGAGATATAGGACCACTTTACATTAGATCATGAGTATTATAAGTTAACTGAAAATTTCTTGTATGAATTTACTTGGTACAGTTTGTTTGCTTGTGAATTGATTTCATATATATATTTTTAGCTCATAGTTATTTTTCGCTCCAAAGGCTGGAACAATATTTGCTCCACTCAGTTTATTAGAACAATATTTCCATGGTAAAAAAAAAACCTGAATTTATTCCAAATTCATAGATTTTGAATCGTCATTTTTCCAGGCTGCTGCGATTTTTAAAGTGCTTTGGCCAACAAAAGCAGCTTTACATCAGATCTGTAGTAGGACAGCTCTACATTTTGTTGGGGGAAAGGTAAAAGGCCGGAACGGAGTTATTCAAAATGTTATTCATGCTGAAAAAAGTCAGGATGTAACATTTCCCTCTCTGTTTGAATGTCAAAAACTGCAATTTCAGGAGATGTCAGAAAACAACATTTAGTCACCGAATGCTAATGTGTAACATCTACTTTCTGTGTCCCACTTACAATGTGGGATTTAATTGATGCATATTGGAAGTGGTGTATTGAGCTTAGCAGCCAGTCGGTCTGAGAGTCCTGATGGAGTCCATTATTGACGCCAGTGTCAACCCTTTTAATGTGGGAGTATCAGAAAAACCTTTATTGTAATGTGGAACAATCAAGGACGCTGGATCACACTCCGATTCAAGTTGCTGTTCCAGGTGATATGCACAGAGCATCGTTGTTTGTAGGATGAAGAACACCAAATATGAAAGCTTCACATTACATGATATGGTGAGACATTTGTAAAGAGGAGCATCTTTACCTGTACAAGTACCAAAGTTCAAGACAAAAAGGGAAATTTAATTTCTAAAATGTCTTTATCATTCAGTAAACCATTTGGGTCTTTAGAAAGAATATAGCATGATGTAAAAGCATCACATCGATGTGCATCCACCATCAATCAAATAGTAAAATAATATTAATTTACATGTTTATTGTTGGTCAAGCTGTCAGCACTTGGAAGTTATTCAGCATTTTCTGTAAGTAGCTCCAGAAACAAGATAATAATAATAATAAACGAATGAATGCTTGTGCTGTAAATAAAACTAGAAAATGTGCATTTACTGCGAAAATGTAGTGTGAATGCTGTATGCTGAATGTTCCAACACTATAGAATTGGAAATTGATGCAGAACAATGCTAGCAAAGCTAAATTCTAAGGTCACAACGATTCATAAGGTAAAATAAGCTAAAACTAGCTAAAATACCAATGATCATATGTAGGCTAGCACTTGCATTTTCACCTACAGTCACGTAATTCTGGTAAAAAAAAACCCATGTAAATGATAAAATTAGCTAAAAAGCAAAGCTAGCTAAAAAAGTAATGATAGCGCCGAGGCTAGCAGGTTGACCTACAGTGAAATTAATCCATGTAGTAACTAAAACTAGATAAAAACCTGAAGCTAGCTAAAGTATTAAGGCTAGCACTAGCATGGTGACTACAAAAAACGAACTGCATGCAGTATGAAAAAACCAATGTAAAAGCTCAAATTAGTTAAAATGATATTAGCTTTAAGGGTATCGTGATTATGTAGGTTTGTGCTAACATGATAGCTGACAAATCTGATTCTCCATCTAACCACATTAGCAACCAACAATCTACTGGATGTAAAATGCTTAAACCTCAGGTATGCAAAGTTATATGAAACAGTCCTTTAAAACTAATCACTTTTCCCCAGATATTAAACAGTAGAGCTGTTTAACAAACCGCCTTGTTTCCTCGCTGACAGCTTTGAAACTGGATGACTCATTGTAATCAGTTAGACAGGAACTGAAACATCAACTGTAAAACACAAATGGCATTTTATATTGTAATTCTCATCTCCTCCTCAGTTGGACTTCCTGTATGCAATGACTGATTCTGGTCACCACAAGATTTCTTGATGGAACGACAATCTTTAGAATTGACTTCTTCATTTTGCAAAGTTTTTGGTTTTAAGGCGATGTCCATTCATCAATAATTCCAACGATTCTTGTCGTATAATAGCATTGATAAAACAATAAGATTGCATCATTCATCTAAGAAAGTAGAAACCTTGAAAATGACCTAGTTGCATGCAGTGTGTCTGATTTTTTTGCTGAAAATATTCCACAAATTTAAAGAAGGCTGAACAATATGACAACATTTTTACCTACAGCTTGAGAAAACTTATGGCTACTCATAAATCCTTCTATTTGAAAACGTCTTAAAGACTCTGCACCAAAAAAACAAAACAAAAACAGCATTTACCAAACCTTAGAGTTCAATAAAAGAATGAAGTTAATATTTCATTTCATTTCATTAATATTTTATATGACTTTCTTTCTTTCTTTCTTTCTTTCACTTTGCTGTCTGGTTTCAACCAGAGCTTTTTTTTTTTTTTTTTTTTGTTCCTCTCACTCTTAAGTGCCTTTAGATGTTCATGGATCTGCTGTGTTCATTTGCCTGTTGAAAGCCTTGAATATCTTCCTACGCCCTCCTCTGGTGCATACTTGTGGCATATCTGTGAGAAGTATAGGCTCTCTTTCTTGGGGGTGATGAAGAAAATGTGCGCGTATTGTCCTTTGCTGGTCAGTAAGTCGACCCGATGCAAGCCAGACATCAGCAGGTAATCATGCAGCAGCAGGACAGGAGCCAGCAGAACCGGAGCACCCGGCTCTCAGACACTTTATCTCCTCTGTGCAGCTGGCATCGTGCGCCCATACGATGCCACTGTGATTTGCCCCAGAACTGAAGCACTAATGGGGAGGCTGGCCTGCTGTTTTTGGATCTGTAGAAAGTGCCCTCTTAAAAAAAAACCCAAGGAGCGTCGGTTGCATCCCCTCATGGACAAGTGGGATCTGTTAACAATGGGGAAAGCAAAATGCTGCTCGCTGTGCTGCTCTGGCTCAGGTTTCTCTCATTATTCACTGAACCCTAAATCGATGCTGGAGCAGGAGAGTTAGTCAAAAGGAAAAACGCAAATAGATCCTGGGTTCAGATTTCAGGCAGATAAATTATGTTGGCATCATAGTTGTTGTGTTTTTAGTGTTTTCACCTTCTCTTAATTTATTCCACATTTTCCGTCCATGCCCACAAAGAACTGTAATGTATTTACGTCGCAAGTCAACAAAAACAAATGCATATTTCTCAAGTGCAAGGTGAAGCACACTTTGTTGAGCTAAAGTAGTGACAACTGAAGCGTTAGTTTGCCTAACAGCTGTGCTTATCCAGACACAGAAGTGCTTGCGGATCCTCTGACCGTATCTTAAATTAGTCTTGTATTCAAAGGTCAGAAAGGTCGCTCAGAGAGGTAGAAGCCGTCACTCCAAAAGCAACATGAAGGACCAGAGCTTGTAAAAACTAACGTCTTAATGTTAGAGAGAGTTGCCCCATATTTGCATACATTGACCATTAACTCATTAAAAGAGGCTTTTAGTACAAGTAAATGAGAAAATATGTCGTTTTTATACAATGCATGAAGGTAAAGTCCTTCACACGCCAACAACACACTTAATATCCCTCAATTGAACAGTTTTCCTTACAGTGTTCTGATTTTCTAAGTTACAAATATGTGAGCAGTTTCATAAAATGTCGATATAGATTTGACATGGCGGTCCCTCTATGTGTGCAGACTCCGGTTTACTTGCGGACCAGTGCATGATGCAGATTCTCAGTGAGTACAAACTGGTTCATAAAGTTGTTTTCTTCTTATTTTGCCGCAGGTCGGTGCTGTGCAAGCACAACCGAGTCATAAATCAAAAGGAAAGGCCCTCTGTGTTTTGAAACAGATTTTTCAACTCAGAGAAGAAATGCATGTCATGTGTTATTTAACCATAAAAAATCTTGGGTTCATTTAATTATCCTTTTTTTTTGTTTGTTTCTTTTTTTCTTCTTTTTGCGCTGCACCTGATTTTGTTTGCTTTCTGACTTTTGCTTGTTTGAGTCCTGCTGTTGTCACTTAACAAACAGAGCATGGCTGAGATTTTTTACAAAGTTTTTTCCCTCCTTGTCCAAGTCAGTCACTTATGTTTTCCCTCTTCTTAATGGTTCGTCCTGCCTTAGATTCGTATTCCAGATCTGCATTCCAGGATGTCTCCGGAGCAACAAGGTGAAGTCGGCTAATTAACCTTCAGTGTTGGATCGTAAATAATCTGTCGAGCTTTCAGTCCGAAATGCCCCCCGCAAACACTTGCGTGGGAGAGACTCTCCCCAGCTCTTTCCGGCTGGGCTGTGACCTCCTCGCTGTTCTCTGTCACAGAGACGAACAACCTCTGCTGCATCAGGCCCTCAGAAGCAGGCCACTTCCTGTTTCGACACAACATCTGTTTACGTTAGTAGTGTCAAAGATTGTCCAGAGAGGCGTGGGAACCCGAAGCTTTGCATGGCGGTCCCCGCTCCATCAAGGAGAGGGACAAGTGCAGCGAAAGGCTGGCTCTCGGGGGGGTGGAAGCACGTAACGCACACACACTCTGCAGACGCACACATGCACACGTTCCGGCTTCTCCCCACAGACACTCACTCATCACAGCGTTCTGTTTATCCTCTCATTTCATCTAAATATGCTGCTTCTGCCGGGAATTTATCTGACTGGAGGTGTAGTGCTTTCTTACTCTGTTTCTTGAGGAGGTTAGTTGCAGATCTGTATACTCAGACCAATGGGAGGGGCACAGAGTTACCTGATTCATTATTAAATAACGTTTCTGAATGGATACGAGGGATGAAAGAATTACTTAATGATTGGGTTTTTGCTTGTGTCTGTCTTTGAATCATCAAAAGGTAAGTGCTTTTGGGAGCCTGATCTCGGCATTGACTTTGGTTTTCTTGACTGACGGTTTGCTGATAAAAAGCCTTATCCTGGTTCTCAGAGGCCATCAGGGTCCCAACAGACAACTGAAAGAAATGACCTGCCAAGGAGCACAAATACCATCAGCCTCTGAAGGCCGAAGCAGTGAAAACAAAAGACCACTTTGCGATAAACACTGGCATTTGGTACCTTTCAGTTCTTTTTCTTTTTATCATCTAGACAACCTGTTTTGTCATTAATAGTTAGTCCAAGTAAAATCAACTAAATATGACAAAAAAAATTAAATAAAAATAATTGTACAATAGAGCAAAACTGCATCGAATTGCACATCTAACAAAAAAAAACCTACTCTCTCTGCGCAAAAATCACAAAATTGGTCGAGGAAATCTGCTGCAAGTTTACTTGTTTAGAGGTCGTTGCCATTTGACGTTATGATGGGTTCTTTAAAAACCATTAACAAGCCCAGGAAGGAGAAAGAGGCCATGAGAGAAGCAAAAAGAGGGCCATTCTGAGAGTTGCAAACTTTGACCTTATGCGTGTTAGAATATTGTTTGGATTAAATAAAGCTTGATTGTTTCATGCACTTTTTTACATACAAAGGTCCATTAAAACACAACTCCAACAGCCAACAAGACAGACGCATGTAAAGACTAATTTGCTGGTTGAAACGATGCTTCATTTCACCTGCAATGTGATTTTGTTATGAACAGTTATTTATTGTACCATTGTATAACTTTAGTATGAAATAGAATAAAAAGAAATGATGTGTTTCTTATTTCACAGAGTTATGTTGGAATAGTATGGAAGGATTTGTTGGTAAAGAGACAATTGATCCTCGTAACATTGGCTTTGCATTTAACTTTATAGTGTCACATAAACCCTCAAGCTTTTATCAATGTTTATACAAATCACTTAAAATGAAGTTTGTTTTTTTTTTCAACTGACTCGAACAAGATATATGCTGCATTAAAGATTTGAATCTCAGTTTCATTAAATCACACAAACGTGACATTTTAGTAAAAGTGTGGCTGATAGTCCCAGGTCACTGAGCAAAAACCCAGAATAAAGCCGGATAACCAGATGTGTGTACAGAACATGAATCTCTAACACTACAGAGACACAAAGTTGCTGATGACGCCTAATGGCAATGCAACGCTTTGTAGTTTGTGAACTTTGACCTTGTGGTTGTCAGCCCAGACAATGCCTGTTTATTTTCCTTCTCTGTTTCTCCTTTATGCTGGAGACTCAAGGGACTTGCAGAGAACGTCGTGTGAGCAGCTCACTGTCGGCTCACGTAGTTTCATTCTTCTCTGTTGAGCATTTAGTATTCATTGCCTTTTCATGAAACTGTCATCCCAAGTTGTTCTTTGCAATCAGAGCAATTGAGCTATAAGCCTTACGATTTGCTCAAGAGAAAACAGCTAAAATACAGAAAATATTTACTGTATTTTCTTTTTAAGCTTTCCATTTCATTTTATAAATAAAGTCTCTGAGAATATTGTCCAATATTACTTGTGGACATCATGAAATAAAGATATTGCTTTCTTATGTCACACATTTCATTTGTTTTGCTCCCAGTTCCTCTCTATGCTCATATTCTCCTCACTTTTCTTTCTAGCACTTGCAATGATGGGCCAGAGCCAGGGCCACCTTTCTTCCCATGCTGAGCCCAGTCAGTTCCTGTCAGTGATCCTGCCGCTGTCACTTCGCTGCTAATGGCCGGCTGCCGATGCTCTGACAGGAAAGACGGGCCTCTCTGCCACAGCTGCTACCTTTTTATTAAGGTTCGTCTCCAGCTAATGTGGACAAAGACCGTCACCTTTTTCTTGGTATCCGTCATTCCGGCTGCGCAGCGTTGTTGAAATGCACAGATTTTCCAGAGATGAGACTGAGACAGCAAAAGTGCGAAGAACAAAAACTTTTAATATCACTTGCAAGTGGAGAACGACACAGATAAAATCACAGCAAACTCTAGGTGTGTTCTGGGGAGCCTGAAACAATCACAGAATCATATACAGCTCCTTGGTGCACAGGAAGTGGGAGTCGTTTCAAATGCCCATTACCAAATTAGGACACATAGCATAAAAAGGTTTACTCTGAACCAAATAGTCAGCGCTGAGGGGGAGGCATCCTTTACCTCGCTTCCTCCAAGGCCACTAAGATAAGTTGAGGATCTCATCCTGTTCCCATACTGGGGGTGCGCTAACTATTTGTTATCTCTTCCCTTGCAGGCGGCTGGCCTTGGTCCTCCCTTTTACCTACACAAAGAAAAACTGTTCTAATGAGACTATGAGTTACCAGGTGCAGCTGGCGAGGAGAGAGGAGTAGAAAATCACTTATACAACTCAGAATATTTTACATATGCCTAGGTGTAATCTTAAATATTGTAGATAATTAATTTTGTTTCACAGCACCTCAGATGTTCTTTCATCAGAGGTCAGCATTTACCTCGTGATCCAAGCGCTGCCAAAGCTCTCCAGTGCTTGGTGGGGTTGTTGAACCCAGTCTGCTTGTAATCAACATCGGTTACATTTTCAGCTGCTGTGTTTCACCTTTAGGCCGCACTGTGTCAAACAAGCCAAAACCTGTTCGCCCTCCTTGCCTGTGGAGGCGCTGCTCCAAAATCTACCGAAGAAAATTGTCAGTGTGCTCACATCTCTGCAGATCATTTTGCCTTTTTAGTGAGGTGTGCAGGTTTCCATAACATGAGGGTCTTGGCCCTTCATGGACGCTGCTCTCAGTTTTCTGACAGGGTTAAGCTGCAACCACTGGGTAACGATGAGCTCTGTGTAGGGACTTTTAACTAGTCCATGTCATTAGTAGTCATGCTTAACTAAACTGCCGAAATCCAGAGTTGCTCATTAACCCACAGCCATGTGGCATGTATCCTGTTTCGTGTCCCCGATTGTCCTCTGTGATCAAACATTCGTATCCGGTGGCGCCGCAGGAAATTGTGCACGAGTCAATTCAAAAAGTAGGAAGAACTAAGAATATCACTCAAATGCCATTTAGTTATTTAGAGATAATTTTCCATTAAGATGTTTGCTTTCAGTGTGAATGCATCGTGCCGTCAGCTTGGAGGAAGTTGCATCTCTTGGGCTCTTACTCATCACTGCAGAATGGGAATTGATCGTACTTCATCCAGGCAGAAATCCAAGGGGGGGGGGGTTAAAAATTAAACCAAGTCAGAAAATGTGAAAGCCACCTTTCATCATCTGTTTAAATATTAAACAACTTTGATGATCTGTTTTACGTGTTTGTACTGTGAAGCTTGTAAAAGAAAAGGTGCATGAATTAGATTTATAAACAAAAAAAATCACTGAGTCGTGACTAAGAATTATGTGCAGATTTTATGCTTTTGTAAAGTTTTCACCTGGTGATACAGATTTTAGGTGATTACATCTTCTTACCTTGTGACAAAAACACTTATCATGGAGTTTAGCAAGTTTTTGAGTGTTTTTTGTTGCAACTGATTGTTAAAATACCCATTTTGAGTCCAGGTTTTAAGCCTGGATTTAACATAGGCCTGATAAATGATCATTATAGATGTAAAGCAGTGTGAGAGCGAATCCCGGTCAGTCTTAATCTTTAGTATTTCTTTTAAATAACTTATTATCTCTGTATGTTATTGGGCTTCATTATAAAAGCCTCACTGATACTAGAAATGGTTGACTATGGGACTTCTTTAATCACATAAATATGTAATTTCCCAAAATTATTCTTGTTGAAAGAGCTTTGTAGGATGTGGTAGAAAGAAGATTTTGAAAATTAAAGTTATTCCCATTTATTTTATGAGGATTATAGCGTTTTAAGCCTTAGTGATAAAATATATTTTTTTACTCAAGAGGACAAACAAATCCACTGAGATGTAAAGTGTTTTGCAGGAAAATGAAACTAAGGATGTTGACCTCCTCTGCAAACTTGACTGATTTACTTGAGAACCCGCTGGGTAATAAACATATTCAAACTTTTTCAGCGTTGCTTAATGGATGTCAAATTAAATATTTTCATTCTTCACATTCTAAGAAAACAAAAAAAAAAAGGATTAATAATTTACAGTCCACAGCTTTTTTTCTCATTTGAAAAACAGCAACTTCAATAAAATCAGCTGCATATTTTCTGGTATTTTGACATTTCAACAGTAGATATGTTATGACTATGCGGTCAGACTAAGCTTAAATAGATGTAATTGCTGGTTTTTAAAAGTGAGCCACAAAGATGCTTGCAAGCAGGCTCTGTGAAAAGTCCCTTTAGGAAAGAAGCCTTTTTGTAAAGACAGAGACAGATTATAATTTAAGTGAAATACGTTTTGCCTGCTGACTCTGAGGTATTGATAAAATTCTGTTTGGCTTCCAAGAAAAGTCTGAACAAAAGATGAAACAACTGCTCGACTTAATTTAAGCACAGATAAAGACAAGCACCGACTGCATTTTCTTACAAATACAAACATCATGAGTGGCTTTCCTCTAAAACTCAGAATGCATTGCCAATAGGTATCAGGCTGAAACACTTTACAAGGAAGTTTCAAGGTGAGAAATCATTTTGTGACAAGAAAGCATCAAATTGGGATGAATGGTGGCCACAACAGGAGACATCCCAAGCAGGAAATACATGCTTGAGTACCAAACGTGGCAAGCAGATGGCAAGCAACAGGGCCCTGTCAGTCCAATGAACGAGTGGGCATGTGGAAGAAAATGAAGGGGAAAAACAGGCAGGATGGGTAATATCAGGCCATCTGTCTGTGTTACAACAAAGCATCATTTTGAAGCGGGTGGAAAGCTCGCTCTGACTGTTGTTTCAGATCATGTCTGGACAACAGCTAGCATGCTGGGAATGTGCTTTTGCCTGCTCCGTCTGCTTGTCTTCGCTGTGTTTGAGGGCAGAAGCAATATGACAATGTTTTGAGGTTAGAGACAAAAAAAAAAGAGGAGACGAACGTGGGAACAACAGGTTCATCTTTGAGTTCAGACGTTTGTGTTTCCTTGCTAAGGAAGAAAAAAAAACACTGTTTTGTGTTCTTAAGAGTGATTGGGCTGAAGTCCTTTGAGTTTAACTGATTTGCAACTTCAAAGTGTGTCTAGGTAGATATGTAGATATCTACCTAGATATCTGCATATCTAGGTAGATATCAACCTAGATATATAGGTATCAATGATAGATACATTTCTTAAATGTAAAAGTACATTTAAGAAACCTTAACGCATTGAAAAAATAAACCTGATATTCCTTAAGATCTCAATGAGAAGAAACTTATTCAAGAAATGCATTTTTATCCTAGATGTGAAAACAATGCTTAGTTCTGCAATTGTTTTTTTTTTTTTTAATAAAATGTTTGTTTTGAGAATTCTGACAACCATTTTTAATTCTTCACTATTGCCCTGATAACAAACGTCCCAAAATATGAGCGATAACTTTGTTAACTGAAACACAGACCAGTGATTGCTGCTTTGTCAAATGAGAACAAAGAGGCCTGCATGAGAACGATGCTCTCTGCAGAGAAAAGCAATGAAATTCACACGTATGTAAGGGGACATTCAGACTCTTACCAAGTGGAAAGGAGTTTGTCCGCCCCCGCACGCTGAGAGGACCAGGAGATATGTGTCTGGGCCTGGTTTAGAGGCTGCTGGCTTGCTCCACAGTACCAGGTGGTGTGTGTTTTCCATTTACAAGAAAATACTAAGTGTAGGCAGCAAAGAGGAGGTGCTGTAATCTATTCCTGCTCTGAACACGGCCCATCTGAGCCACTCTGAGGCAACATGCCTGAAGCAGTAACATTGCCAGAGAGCACAATAGAAGATAAAGGTGCAGAAAAGGTATTAATTATGAAATGCTGCTAAACGAAAGAAAAATTCGGGAGGCACTGATTGCAATTTTCTACCCTCCACCTGTTCATTGATTCATTCATTCACAGAAAGTTTTGAATCGCAGAATTTAACACCTTCCAGTTTCAACCCACCAACGATTACTGTGGTTTATACCACATAAAAAAACGTTTTTGTTTAAAACGTCAAATAATAAGTGATAAAAATGCACTATCATTCGTTTTGTGCTTTAGCCAAAATGCCTTGACATTTTAGAAAAACAATCCATGGAGCACATTATAGAGAAAAATCTATCACAAACAGATTGGTTTGTTCTTCGCAGCTGTTTCGCTCTTAATAAACTGTTAATAAACTGTTTAGGTCATGAAATAAGCTGGTTTGTTAATAAGTAAACGTTTCCTGCAGAACAGGGCCGTGCAGAGACTTCTGGAGGGGCAGGGGCTCAAAGTTTAAAAGGGGCACATTGAACAAGACCTTAAAACAGCGTACTACACCATAGCAACAACCCATGTAAATCAAGAATTTCATTGGATCATACTATATCGTTGCCATCATGCGGGGACAATACAAAGCAAATATAGTCTATTTTACTCAACAGATATTATGTTGCTGTTTCTGCTGCTGACAGTCCTGGAGGGCTGAGCTGATCTGAGACTGTAGCTGTTAAACAGACCAGAGAAGAGAAGGTCAAAGGTTATGAATTGGCATTTGGCAGCCTGATTAAGTTAAAGTCAGGAGTTTTCTCTGCAGCCGAAGCATTTCTGTGTTTAGGGGCGAGGCGGGTTTTCTCCCGCTATTGCGAGGACAATTATGAAAATATAAATAGAAACAGTTTTTCTAATGTCAACATTAGACCTACGTTTTTATTCACAAACCAGAGAATGAAAAAAATATTCTTGCCCATGATTTGATAGTTGGAGGACACAACTCCACCCTCCTTTTCCTCACCATGGACCCAGAGTCTGAACAACACGGAGGCAGAAACTGAGAGTCGTTACTAGTCTGAGGGCAGCCAGACTAGTTTATTTTTGATAAATTATTATATATATAGCTAAATATTATTGCTGAGGGGCATAAGCAGGCCTTCTGACATACAGATAAAAAAAAATCAAAATAAAAAAAATATATATTTTGGAAAAAAAAACTCAAAAAGGGCACTAGGGGCATCAAAGATAAAAGGGGCAGGGGCTCAAGCCCCCCATTACCCCCCTCCCCCTCTGCACGTGCCTGCTGCAGAATATGATCCTATCACTCATTTTATTTCTGCTCACTAACGAAGCATCAAGCAGGCCTCGTTAGGCATGACCGCTTTTATCAAGCGATCTATACAAAGTCTCGTTAGTAAAAAGAAAGTCATTTCATAAGCCTAAAGTCACCAAAGTTTGCAAGATATTTGGATGTCTTTACTCGTTGGACAGAAATGGCAGTATAATTTTAAAAACATGGGCGCGTGTGCTGCCTTCCTGAAATACATCTTCCTCCCACAGTTCAAAATAGGCCTTTTGAAGATTTTCCAGTTCTTGTTAGCAGTTACAGAAACAACAAGAAAAAAGACATTATTCACAGATCTGAGACTGTGGTTTGACAGCGTAAAATGGCTTTAGTCTTTAACAAACAGAATATGTTCAAGAGAAGAAAGTCGAATGTTAAAATTAGCTTAAAAAAAACTGTAATGTGGATTTCTAGACAACTGACGCTTTGGTGTAAATTAATAATCCAACCCTTTTCTACACCCACTAAGTCTTCACAAGTGAGCTGGTGCCAATGTCCATTAGCCGATTGGAAAAGCCAAGACAGGTCGTCGGTCCATCACAGGGCAAAACAGAGACATAACCACACAGCCGCACCTGAGGCCAATTAACCAGGAGTTCCTGTTTCTTGATAAAGTTTGATTCAAACTGTCCAAACCTCTGTCATAACAAATTGGGTCATAGAATATCCCAGCAGTTTTTAAAAGTTGTCCTTTTAAATCAGTGTTCCCTGTTGTATTTCAGAGAATCTTCCTTCAAAGAACACGTTGAGGCCTTAAATAAGCATGAATTTTTGAGAAAAAGTAATAAGGAGTGATAAGAAAGACGACAGTGAATTCTTGAAAGCTGCCCATTAGCATTGTCATCATGACTCAGGAAAGTAAATGAAACCACAGGCTGGGGGAGGCTTTCACCCTGCTTCACTCAAATTCAGCACACAGGGCAGATAGAGGTTAAATTTAAAAAAAAGTTCACCAACATTATCCTGTCAGGAGAATTAATTAACAAAAATGTAGAGGCATTTTTAACATGAGGACATAAACCGTGGACATAAACCGCTTTCCAAACTTGACATAAGCTTGACTTTGCGGGATTCGATGCCGCACTCGGCTTTTTGGATTATTGATTGTCTAAGTGGTTGACATCCGTGGTGAAACAAACTTTTGCTGCGTTTGCAGAGTTCTGGGGGATGCAGAATGACCAAGGCTCTTTTTACTGCGAGAAACAAAGAACAAAATCTGTGTCACAGTCACTTTGCCCTTTTTTTATACAGTATATATATGTATATATAACATGTCAGAGTTATGCAGCAGCTTTTGTTTTTGAGTTGCTTTGTTTCTAAAAACTGAACACAAAAACTGTGCAGAGCATTTGGACCACAAGAAAGACTCGCATGTTCAGAAGCTAAACTGAGTTGAAATGACAGTGAATATGCAGGATAATGTGCTTCATTGTGGAGATTCAGCTGAATCCGACGCGGCATCATAGGAACAGAACGGTCTTTTGAAAGTGCTGGAGCTGCTTGGATGTACACTACTCTGCAACACACACTGTCTGATGATGCAGGCCAAACTTTTCCAATTGCTAAAGTATGCAATGGTTCAATGGTTTTGGACATTACATTCACAGATAGCATTTGTTAGAAGATTGGTTCTCAAAGTTTTAATGACTTAGTGTTCATTTATAGAGTGAGCATATAATGAAGGCCCAGAGGGATACGAACATTGAGTAAGAACCACTTTTTCACTGTGAAGTTTGACATCATTCACAAGAACTTCAGAAGAAAAAAAAAACATCTTCAACTTTTACTCACTGGACTTGGCTAATCAATGATATTGAAATATTCTTGTTAAAGGATATAAATGAAAAGTTGCATGAAAAGTTGCATTTTGTTGAGGTTATGAATGTGAGAGCCTTTGTGAGTGTTTGTGTTAAAATCCTTTGAGTTTCTTTGCTTATTTTAGTCCTTTGCAACTTCGTTACAATTCCTTTTCACAGTGTTGTAAATTCTTGGACAAGGAAAGGATTATGTTTGTTCAGATGAAGCCGATCATATTGCCCACACAACGTAGGATGCACAAGTAGGAGCTGATCGGTTTTTGTTTGTTTTTTTGTTACTGCATTTTTCTGTCCTCATGTTAAGTTTTGTTGGTCGTAAACAAAAAAGGAGACTTGCACGTGTAGAATCTGTGTTGCAATCTGAAACATACATTAAATTTCACACAAAGTAAGCCGCATGTTCATCGGCTACAATAGGCTTCATTTTAAGGCAGGATGGAGTTTGAGGGTCTCCAGTTAAAAGCTCAGATGTCAGATTGGAGCTTGCAGGTTGTCTCTATGTGTGGAGAGTTTTCAGGGCCTCCCATAACTACAGGGCACGCGCATGCATGTTAGGTTACATGTTAACTTTAGTTACATTGCTTGCTTGCCTGCGTGTTTGTTTGGCCCACGTCTCCATGCTGATCCCTGAAGGGACCAACATTTTTGTCCACTGACTGCTGGCTCCTGCCATAAATGAAGAGGGCAAAGGAGAGACAGAAAGTGAGCAAATAGGCTAGAGGTTCTAATAAATTTCCGCACCGTCTTTGGTAAGTTTAATTGTCAGGCAGCAATTAAAGAGTGTATTCATCACTTGCCTAAAAAATGTACTCTGATTCGATCGAAAGCAAGTTTAAAATTTTACAGACCATTTTGAAATGTTGACGTTCCACAATAGATGAAATACAAAAAAGGTACAATTATACACATATACGAATCCCCATAAATAAGCTTGAGCCACTGCATTAAAACCTCTTTATGTAAACTTTGTGAACCCTAAATAAGAGGATTTCACCTGCTTATTCGTTATTCCTTTTCTTTGCTTAACTGATTGGCCTCAGTGTCTCTCACTTATGAACTGGTGCTTTTTTCTGGCTTCGTTTTTTTTTCAATCTGCAGAATTATTTATTAATTTATGCTTTAATACAGGTATGTATATCTTCATCCGTTACCTACTTAAGATACTTTAAAGCTCCCTTGGTTCTTTTCAACATAAAACCATAAAAACAGAGGCTCATCCAGAGCCAAATTAACTTTACAGAGTCTTTATTTTATTTTATTTTTTGTTCAGTTTTAGTTTTGCTCTCATTTTGCCTTTTTGAGTCCAGTTCTGCTCACACCATCTCCGTTTCCCACTTGGCAATAGAAGCTGAGCAGTAATGTGAGATGAATTGCATTATTTTAGACTGCGACATTTTTTTTTTTTTTTCTTCATGCAAGTCGGTCCATTGTAATTAATGAATAATTAGCAAGGACCGTTTGTGGGAACTATTTATAGAACTGATTGCTGTTTTGACAAGGAACAGGAACTCTGTCTGGCTTCATTTCTCCTACTTATTTGATAAAACATTATATAATATTTTACTCTTAACAATATTTGAAGTTATTTCTTTAAAAAGTGTCTGAATTTTGTGTAATCTTGCAAATGTACCGTCTGTCACTGTTTGTTCATGTGAAAAGATTCAGGAGAGTTTAAACATTTCACTGCATCTATATAATCATATCTCTTTTACTGGCAGCCAGAGATAATAACTCCATCTTTCATCTAACAAAACATCTTCAACTTCAGTCAAAAATCAATACGAGGCGGGCGGGCCATTTTGTTGCATTGGAATATGGAGGCACCTGAGCAAACAGCCTGCACACGCAGGACCCACAAACAATTTGCTCGTCCTAACCATAACATCTGTAACTCCATCACATCTTTCAAAATGCGACAGAGCTGATTTCCCTCAGCAAATTTAAAGAAAAGAATCAAATCAGGAGGCAAGAGTTTACATCTGTCAAAGATAATGAGGAGAAAGAAATTATTACATGGAAGTGTGATAGCGTTGCTCAAAAAATACTGACAAACCTTTAACTTTTCTAATAATATCACCACTGATTTTTACGTAATTATTGCTCAGAGGTTTGTTAGAGAGGATCTTTGAGCAAACAGCAATGATCATAGAACTAAGCAGACAGGGTTGAGGTGAAGTCGTTTGAAAACCTTACAGTGGGATTACTCGACTTCATAAACTCTCAACATATCACACAGCACTGCTCTATATGCCAGTTGAAAATAGAAAGAGCATGGTACAACCTTGCATCTGAAAACCGAGGAGAGAGATTCACCTCTGAGTTTAGAGACATTGTTGACAGATTAAATGTTAATCATGCACTGCACAGAAGTGGCTTTTAGTGTGGCAAGAGAAAAGAAAGGAATGATAAGTTTGACGTTTACCATGCAACGATATTATGATCTTGAAATTTTAGGCATACATGTGAAACTGTACATCACTTTGAACCCACAGTGAAACATGGTGGTGGCAGCATCATGTCGAGACAGGGAAGCTGGTCAAAGCAGAAGCTCGATGCAGAAAAATACAGAGCAGTTTTTGATGAAGCTGCACAAAACTCGAGGCTGAGGCGGAAGTTCACCTTCCAGCAGCAAAATGAGCCTCATCGTAGATCCGGGGCTGAAATAGAGATTTATACCCAGCCATGCGTTAGAATGGTCCTGTCAAAGTCCAGACTGAGTTCCAGCTTCAAATGTGTGTCAGTACTTCAGAATGGCCGTCTCCTCATTCAGTCTTAGAGAGCGTGAGCTATTTCACAAAGATGAAATAGCTCACGCTATTGAATGGGTGGGGAAAAAATATTCTTCAGATACAAAGCTGACTCAAAACATAACGTAAAAGTCTTGCAGAACAAGGTGATTCTATAAAGTATGGACTCGGGGTCAATCCCAAACAAAATTTTGTGCAAGAATGTTGCAAAACTGTATTTTAAAAATACGGTAAAATACTGGCAGTTTTGGTTGCCAGAATTTTGTCGTATAAAGACGGCAAAGCTCTGGCAACTGCAGCTGCCAGTATTTTACCATAAATTAAAACCTTTCTTTTTTTTTTTTTTTTTTTTTTTTTTTTTTTGCAAACTCTGATGAATTACAATAAGGAATTACAACATGTGAAAGTTACCAAGAAGTGAGGATTAGATTTCAGTTCATCTACTTGATTTAGGGCACAAGTGTCACACGTGCTCAACAGCTCTTTCTCCATTTCCTCATAAAATCCTTTATCTCCAAAGCGGTGTGACGGCACAGGAGCATGGCTGAAATGCAGGATGACAAGGCTGTGTGACAAAAAAAATAATAAATTCTGCCGACTGTCATTTGTATGCAGCGTGGAACTTTCTTTCTTGTCAAGTTGGACCTGTGCAGAAACTCTCTCTCCCAGAACAGCAGATAAATTGTCTGTAGTGAAAAGAGCAGCTGAGGAGTGGAATCTGCTCTGCTCTCAGGAGTTACAACAGAGCAAAATGCAAAAAGTTGTACGAAGGGAAAAGGGAGGAATTTTAACCTCTCTGTAATACGGCCGCGACAAAGAGAAGCTGGGAGACAGATAGAGAACCTTATTAAGTTCTGCTCTCCAGCAGCTTAGTTCTCAAGACTTGAGTGACTTTTATCTGCAAGCCTCTTCAAGCATGACCACAGTAATGAACCTATTAGCCATGAAATTGACTTTTCGGATAAATAGTGAACAGCTGAGAGCATTAAAGTCTTTTTGTTTGCAAATCATAATTGTGCGCGGCTCGGTCTGTTTAATTTATTTATTTACAACGGGATCTGCACACGTGCAGCAGTGTGTGGGCCCGTCTTCGTTCCAGAAAAAGCCATTATCTTGTTGTTTTGTATGCATGAATAATGACCTACAGCCACATTATTCTCCCGAATTGAAATGTTTCATCAGAAATCAGCACTTAACATTTACAGAAGACGCAGATAAGTGAATTATTGTTTTATTTAACCCCCAGGAGCTCAGGCTGTTAAGACAGGTAGAGAATGAGCATCAGTCAGTCATTTGTGGATAAGAATAACAATCACCCCCTCCCCATCCAGTTATTTATCGTGTAAAAAAATTTTTAAAAAAAATTGAGAGCAAAATTTTTTTTTCTCAGTTTGCAGGTCTGTCTTCTCTTGATTCTTAGTTTTGGGAAATGTCATTTGGTGCACAGTCTTAACAGCTAATATACAAAAATTTGTGAATGTTTAACAGTCAACCATCATGAGATAGACAATATAGCGGGTTTACATTTAAGGGAATTTATGTATCTCAACATGTAAAAATGCAGCACATTTCTTGAAATAAAACTTACTTGGAGCTGGTCCTCCAAACCAACTGGTTGTGTTCCCGTTCATGGTTTAATTTTTGGATGTGAAGCACAGTCGCCAGCATGGCAGCGACTCCTATCCTTCTGTTGCAGTTTTACAATGTAAACTCTTGGAGATTTTTCCAGTCTGGCATCAGCTGCAGCCAGTCTTTGTTTTCCATCCTCAGCTGGCAGAAAAAAAAGGTATTTTTGTTTTGCTGCATCTCCCCCACTATTCTCCATGTCCAGTTTTCCATTCCATTTGGCTGCTTGTCAGATAACCTCTACAGCCATCAGGCTGAAATCATCTGCAGCCGTGCTCAAAAGTTGCTTGTCTCTTTCGTTTCTTTTGTGTTCGTCATTTATGTTTTGCAGAGCTTCCAGGCAAGCCATTTATCTTTTCTTTCAGTAATACTCCTAATCAGACATTTAGGACATTCACTGTGAAAACATAGATCGTGTTCAGGATGACGTACACAGCCACAAAAGTTTGCAAAAGTTTTACATGCCTTTAAAAACAATTACTTCTGTCCTCTGGTTTTATTTCTGTGTGCTGCAATATAACGGCATCAACATTCTGTAAGCAGCTTTATATCAATAGTATTTTCCGAAGTTTGGGACTCATTACTTAGATAAACGCCGTCTGATCAGTATCAAGACGGCTATTAAGATTTTAAACTAATACCAGACCCTAATGATGCATAATTATCTTTAATCAGTCATCATCCGTTCAGCTCTAACTTCATCATTTACCTCAGCACTATCTATTCTGGCAACATCAGAAAGTTTCTTTTTCATTTATTTATTTTCAATATACTGAGAAAATGGTGCATTTACAGATAGAAAATAATCTCATTTGAATGCACCACATTGTTTCCTGTCAGGGTTTATAGCTTGTCTGCTCTTCTTCCTCAGACTCCATCTTCACCACCGGACATTCTCCTCTTCATGTTCTCTAACGTTTTTAAACTCTAACCTTCAGTTAGCGAGTCGTAAGATCTCAAAAGCAAGAATCCTCCCCTTCTTGCCCACAGTTGCCAATTTGACCCACAAAATGGCCTCTCAAGATGGCCGACGGCTAACTGGAGCCGGCTAACTGGCTAAAGTGACCAACTGTCCCAAAGTGGCCACTATGGCCCTCAAAATGGCCGCCTCTGGGTGTTGAGCCAGGTGGTGTGTTCCCGGTGTCTCAGATTGTCCCATTCGGCCTCTGTCCTCCCCGGTCATTGGAAACCCTCTGACCCTTTGAGTGGTCAAAAACCAAGGCAAGGGTGTCACCTTGTGAAATTCTGCAAAAGGTGGTTGCCACGCCCCATATGTGCCCCTGTGACACCATTCTGTGATGAGCCCCATGGGCCTGCAACTTTGGACACAAAGACCTTCATTTGGTTGACTTTCTACATGTGTCTGTTTAGTTTTGACCTTTTTGTACATTTATTTAGTTCTGCCATGCTTTTCCTAAAAGCATCTCACTGCTGGCTTTCTCCGGTCAAACATTCTTTGTTTAAGACATTTCTGCAAAATCCAATAAATGTCTTCAATCAACTGTCAGTGCAATTTCATTCAAGAGGAACAACAACATCAAAATACTTTGACCTCAGTCAAGAAACATTAAGTCTTTCATCAGGATAATACAAATGTTATGATCAGTTATAGCTCTTCATCAATATATCATCCCGTGTTTTCTCCATTTGGGACGTGAAGCTGTGTGCCACAGAGAAGTGCATGAGTGTTTATTCAAATAATTAGCATTTCTTAATGAGGAAACATTCATCTGACAAAAATGTTTGTCCCAACACAGTTTTTTGAGTTGCTGCACACTAACTATTTTACCTGCCACCAATAAATATACGTAACAGTGGAAGGAGCCATCAGGTGAAGCAGCCGGTTTGGTTAAGAGTACAACAATAAACACTCCTGTGTTGTTTTTGTAGTCGGCTCAACTACTGTCCAAATCCCGGTGCGCATATGAACACAGCTACATTGTGCGAACCGATCACCATATCCCATTGTGCTGAGTGTCAAACACCGGCTGATTGATTGTAGCTCTGCTCTGCACCTCTCCGCTCAGAGCTCAGCCCTCCAATGACAGCGAGGACATTCAGATGAATAATGCATGCCTATATCAACCCATCTTGAACGATGCAAACAGGGAACAAGATGGATAGACAAAACTAGGGACAGGTGGCCAGAAACTGGCAGGTGAAGAAGATGAGCACTTAAGCGATTTGACATAAGTCTCAGAAAATTACATTCTCCAAAACCAGAGAGCAGAAAGAAAAACCCTTCACTATCTTACATTAAATTGCACTGCAAAACTTAAATTTGTATGAGCATCTCAGCAGGTCTTTTGGGAGAGGTTTTATCCCTCCCTGAAGCAGTATTCTGTTTCACTCATGGCTTAAAGCAGGTATATATCCACTGCTCTCCTTCTGTTACGCAGGACAAGATAATGCTGTAACTTAACTGCATCGTAATCCTGCTGTGACCTCAGAGCAATATGCAGCGGTGCTAAAAGTGGCAGAAGTCTGATAAAGTTCACAAACTAAAGGACCAGTTACTTATCTAGACTTAAGATTAATCTTTAGTTTGTGCTACGAGTGAAGAAAATGCAAACATTTCATAAAACTACTGTTAATAAACTGCTGTAAATAAAGTTCTTTCCCCCCCCCCCAAAGCCCTGTCACATAAAATGTACTCCTTGCAACTTCCTATTCTAAGTGAAGAATACAACACAATTTGTTAACCATAATAATATCACCGGGTAGACAAAAACAGCAGGCCAGCCACTGCATTGAAAACTAATTACAAAGTATAATATAACTAATGAAAATTGAAATAGTTACACTTTCAATACATGTCATTACATGTAATTGTCCACGTAATGACGATTACATGTTTTTATGCACAAACTGCATGCAGGGTTTTTGCAGCAGTCAAAAGTGTTGTGGCCGCTGTGACCTGGATTCTGAATTAAACTGCTCCGCTCATTTCAGCAGAGGGGTCAGCTGTCTGCTTCTGCGCTAACTTTGTGAAACCAACACTAAATTGTTTTCCCGCGTCCTGTTCTTGTTGTGGATTTCGTTGATAGGTGTCGTTGAAAGCAAGAATTGTCGCAATTGAGCCGACGACGATGAATAAAGCCGAAGCAGTAAATAGTCTCTGTAAGCAGCAGGCAGCGTGCATTTAAATACTGTGGGATTTTCCGTACCGACTACCCACCTACTCACACATGGCTTCATGCTGTTCCTTGTTTGGCTGCAAATTGGTGGAAAATGAGGCGAGAGTAAAATTCCTTATAGCACCTTACATGAAACAAAACTGGAGATAACATCACAGACTAAACTGTCGTATCACATCAAATCTTAGCCTTTAACACATCTCTAAAAAATCTTAAGACTGTTTTTACTACAAGTGAATTCCCGGTTATTGAATGCTGGACGCTTACATAAACTTATTATGAGCATTAATGACACTTCTGCTCTGGTTTATTTGTCACTTCCCAAAGGCGAGATTCCAATATATGTTATTTACTATTCATTTATTTCTGTGTATCATATTTTGATAATACTCTGTGTTGTTGGAATCTGTGTAGAAACTCTCACAACAATTAGAAATATGACTAAAACAAATAACAAAAACCTGCACAGTTACTTTTAATCCAACTAAAGATCCACTTGAAATGTTTAAATTTAATCCGGTCTTCAAAGGATAATTTGCATAATCCCAACAGTTTTTTTTTATTATTATTATTATTATTATTATTATTATTATTGCAAATATTTTGGTCCTCAGTTGCTGCGTTTTCTGGTACAGAAAACCAGGATGTACTGTTTTTCTGTACATCCTGGTTTGTTTCAGTCTTTGACCGATCGATGTCACGGCAACCGTGTGTTGTCTTCAGCAACTTTACTGCTCCACAAATTGGTTTTAGCCCTCTGGTCTTGATCAGGATGGAAATAAAAGCCTCCCATTATGTAATGATCTAAAAAAAAAAAAAAATACAGTAGTTTCATACACAACAAGGCATCCTGGGCATTTGAGCAGCTTAGTATGTTTCCCTTTAGAGATTATACTTAACCAAAATATCTTCACTCTGTATTTCTGAGGCAATCGAGTCTTTACTGTTGATTACATAATGGCAATCAGGTTATTTGAAGTGTATATTTTGTTTAGTTTTCTGATGCATGTAGCACCAAGTGATCAGCGCATTAAACAACCTGACTAAAATAAATATTGAAGATTCTTTTCAAATCTGAAAATTAAAGTTGTTTTTACCTCACCGCCATTTTTATTTATTTATTTATTTATTTATTTATTTATTTATCTATCTATTTCGGACTGACAAAAGTAAAAGCAAGCAAGAAAAAAAATGTTAACGATCATGCAATTTCACATCATCTGTTCAAAAAAGGAGCAGGTGGAAGATCTTATGATTTTCTGCTCCTCTCATGCTGATCAACTTATAAACAGTTAAATCTCCAAACACCAGCTAAACTTAAATGATTTCCACACTTAAATCTCACATTCTCATCTTTAAATGTACAATTATTTGAACAGTTCATTTGCACAGATTAAGAAAATATAAAATCCTTTCAGTTTCAGATAAAAGGTCAGAATCGGTCAAACTAAGAACACATTTTAAAAAAATAAAAAGTAAAACAAAACAAAACTTAAACTTTGTGTTGCGTGAGAATTAAGCCTCAAAGATTTCTGCTCGTTTAGCCGATATAAATTAATTTATTCTTAACTATTGATGCCAAAGTTGTAACACTGTCAACACATTCCTATTTTAGTTCGAATGAAGACACAAACATTAAGTTAAAACAAAAAAACAACATAACCCAGCATCTTCATTATATTCAGTTCAGTATAAAACACAATTTTAGAGCAAATCGACATTCCAGGGCTTGGAAACACAATTCAGAGAAACCACACGTGAAACCCCGGTAGATGCTGCCCAAATATTTCATACCGAGGCGTCTTCCTACCATGCCTGAAACCCAACTTTAGCCAGTTCATGGATTTCACACTTTGCTTTTGTCCTTGTTCACTAAATCCTCCCAGTTTTGCATGCCCCTGTGGCAGCTACTAGCCCCCACTCTGTCAGGGGCTAATAGCTTTCTAATTGAGTCACTACAGGTACTACACCTGTTTCAGGAGGTTAAGCAGAGACAGGACCCAGATCTCACCACCCTGCGCAGTCGTTGTGGGTTTGATTTAGTGTAGGAGCATCTGTGTGATTTCTATTTTTTTTTTTAATTTTAAATACCTTAGTAGAAGAGAAATCATGTTTTCGTGTTTTAGGTCATCTCTTGGAAGAGATTTCACCCCATGCTCTTGATCTGATCTGACCTCTTCATCTCCTCCGTCTATTTGACTCCATTTGTCTCCCGTAAGCATCAAAAATGTATCACCTCACCATCTATACTCACGCTTCCATATGGTGGATTCTAAGTGGCATGAGATGGCATTTATGACTCTGATGTTTGCTTCCCACATTCCAGGGTTAAACCTTAAAATTACACAATGGTCTATACCAGTGTGACCTTTCCTGCTGATGAATGGGCAGCAGGACGACAGTGGCGCTTTAAAACGTCCATCTGCCCTTATTTTTGTTTTTATACATCAGAGTCCTCCTAACCCAGCGCTCTGTCTCTAGCTCCAATCTTCTTTCCGCTACCCCTTTCAGACCTCCATTTTCCACTTTCCATTATCATTCCCACACAGCACTCTCCTTTTGGAAGCCATGTGTCATCTCTAAATCTATCCGTGCCGCTTCTCTTTAAAAGCCTTTCTGTCTCTGACCTGACCGAAGGACGACATCATCACCGATATCGCCCACTGCCTATTTGTTAATGAGCCAAACACTTTTACTCAATACGGTTTATGTCAGAATTCCCATAAAGCCAAAAAAAAAAAAAATGTTTTAAAGTTTCTCTGATCTCTTCCTCCAAGAGAGAAAGGCCTGTTCTTTGTCTGATTTGGAGTAATTTGTTCCTGAATTAGCCTAAAAAGACTCCAAAAAGTAAAAAAAGGCTGTTAATTATTTAGTTCATCCAGTTAGCATGTATTTTTGAATGTCTATTTAGATTTTATTTAGCCTTTTTTAATAGTGTTTAGTGCCTTGCAAAAATATTCACGCCTCTTGAACTTTTTCACATTTCATGACATGACTTTTTCCACATTGTTTGAAATTTGTTTTATTGAGACTTTATGTGATCAGCCAAAAACAAAGCAGAGCACAATTGCAAAATTTACTGAAAAGGAGTACACATACACAAAAGCGGCATGTGTACGTATTCATTTTTGGGCTACAGACTAAAATATCTGTCAATTGTTCTTTGAAAGTTAGAGCCCCACGTTTCATATTTGTTCTATTCTTACAATTATTACTTATTCAACAAGCAACTTTACTTCTGACAGGAAATGAAACAAGCATCTCCTAGTGATAAAACTGCATGTCAAAAACCGTCCACACCCTTTTCAGTAATAACTGTAAAATTCTTTATTGAATTTGCTGGATTGCTGGATTACTAAATCCAGCAAGGGTTTGGTAAAGATACTAAACCCTGAAACCCAGGGTTTAGTACCCAGAAATCCAGCTTTTTGCATTTTTCTGGTGGAATTGTAGAGATTTATAAACTCTCAGTCGTTGAGATGCCTTCCTGCCATCGCACTAATCTTTTATCTCCCTCTACAGATTTGAATCAGGATTCTGGCTCCAAAACTTTAATATTACTTTTGGAACAAAACATGTTGACAAAATTAAAAGATGACTTGAACACTACTGGGCTTAAATGCATTGTTCCTTTGTGTCTAAAACACAATAAAACTCTCAGTAGTTCTTTACCTCTGATGAAACTAAATGTGTAAAGAAAAAGTCCAAGGACTGGCAAAGGCTCTGTGTTGCTTCATATCACAACATTCTGTTTCGTGGTAATATTTAATGAAGTACTTTATCCACAAATTGATTCTTGTAACATTAGCACTAATGCAGCAGCTGACCTCCTAAGCCAGCGGTGGTATATGTTATACAATCGCTCCCGGCAACAGTGACCCTCCACAAACCTGAGCGTAGGATGTAAAGTACCACTGCATTTAGCTTGGCACACATTTTCACCCAAATTGACTCACAAGTGAAAATCCATTACTTCAGTGTCGGCATGAGCACCAGGCTTAAGGGCACCTTGACACGCGAACTGGGCAAATCGGGCATAAAACAGTGATCTCACTACAAGAGGAGCTGTTAGATAAAAACATCAGCATTGCTGGATTAGGAATTCCCCATTTACATACGTTGGGAAAGACGTTGTTCATGAGGAAAAACCCCCGACATGTTCGACTGAAAGCTTTATGCACCAATCACAGTAAATGCTTACAGCAGCGTGACTGCAATCTCCGCAGGTTAGGCCGTCACCTTCTTCTATTTGCTCCTTGAGTATAAAAAGCCACATCTTCGAAACCATAAAAAAGGCTGTGCCGGGCCATTGAAGTGAAATGAAGTGTGGCTAATAGTGATCAAGAAATAAAATGGAGGAATACCCTGAGGTCATGTACCGAGTTAAATCAGTCAACCGGCTCCAGGTGATGACCTCTGAACTCTGACCCCTTTCTCTTTTGATAAGACAAAAGGGATGTTTTTAAATTCTTCTTTGAGCCAACGTGTAATGAAATGTGAATATTTCTAGAGCTTTTTTCTAGATTTGAAAAATATTCAGTCTAATTAAGTCTTCGGTTAAGTCACACCTTGTTCTGCTTTGATAAGTTAAGCATCAGAGATATCTGGAGAATATTACGGAACAATGTGAAGCGAGATACATGGCGGACTGTGCAGTGAGCGCTTATGAAATGCAGAAATTCTTCATATTTTAATATATCCATAGTTTTTATTGAAACACATAAAGAAAAGGTAAATAAGACGGCTCATAATGGCCAAAAAGAACTTCATAGGAGTGGATTTTTCTTCTTCAATAAATGTAGTTTGGTGGACAGTTGTGATTGTTAACACCGACCATGCTGCTTAAACTCAGGAGAGCTATTTCGTGTCTCTCTGCTGCGTCCAGGCAGCCTCTGGCCAGATTGTTCCCGTTTCGGGTCCCGCTGTAAGGATTTCGCCGGGAGTCAGACCTCATGCTGCTGCTTGATTTCATGGTTTTTGTGCTCAAGCAACACATTGTGGAGAGGAAATGTTTGCGCAAAACAAGAATCTGAGGGAGAAGAAATCCCCAAATGTTCAAAAAATAATTAGATTTCTTAAACTGATTATCTTTATGCAACTTTTTTTTATTGTCAGTAATTACTCTGGAATATTCACTGGATTTAGGCTAGAGAGCAACTGGCTTCGCTTCACACATAGCCCACTTGCTTGTAATTAATCTACTATAAATTCAAATGTATGAAAGCCTCAAAGGTGTGCAATGAAGTTATTGCAGCATCTCTTTTATCAGAACATTAGTGACCAAACAGGACGATGAAGACCAAACACCATCGCGGAAACATATTGGGGTTAGAGCTGAGAAATGCATGCATGAGTTTAAGATCTATTTGACAAGATCTAAACAAAATAAAATAAAACCAGGAGACACTTTAAAATGACTCTTTAAATGTTGCTTAGGTCCACTTCAAAAATATTTGGAAGAAAGTCTCACCAAAGATCAAAATACAAAGGTGCTAATCAATTCGTAAGACTTTTCCACAATACTGTGGAGCATAGGGAGTTTTTATGTCTTGGTCAGAAATTGTCTCAGCTAATCTGGATGCAAGTTCCTATAGTTACATGTAGTTTTTTTTTTTTTATTTCTACACTCACTCCTTTGACCTGTTGGCACATTTTTCTCCTATCGAAATCCTCTACATGAAGAAATACTTAAAATATCTGAAAATGTAATCTTTCTACATACCATTATAGAATTTGTAATTTTTTTCCCCCAGTTTTTCCTGAAGTGTTTCTCACTTTTACCTCATTTTCATGAACACCACTGTGTTCTTCTGCTCCTCTTTCCCACTCATTTTGCCCAAAGTGGTGAAGCAGGAAAGGAAAAAAAAAAAAAAAAAACAATCTAAAAGGCAGTGTGCTGTGTGTTGGACTATGTTTCCACGCGAGTGTGTGCGTGACGGCGTGCGCGCGCGTGTGTGTGTGGGTGCACATACTTGTGCTTTTTTGGAGTGGGTGTCGCTAAAATGATGTGTTCGATGAAGTGAGCTGTGCAATGTTTTCTTCTTGGTTCATGGTTCGCCGTGGCTCATGCTTTTATTGGTAGCAGACAGTCTAATTACATGAGTTAAACAATGTCATGCCTTTTAGGTTAAGTGACATTTAAATTTTACGGACTGTGTCGGACAGATTTCTCTAATGACGCGGCCGTGCGTGCGTGCCTGCGTGTGCGTGCATAGGCAGGTGATGGTGAAGGAGGAGGGATGCGAATCCATGATTAATGCAGCATTGCCCTTGTATGTTTCAAAGAGGAGCGAGGACGGAGGGGAGCGTGGCAGCATTAGCATTCTGTTTGTGCTCCTGGAGGAGACTGCTGTGCCCCCTGCAACGACGGTGTGCGGCTTTTCAGATTACTGAGTATATACTTGAGAAACTTCAGTATGAATGAACAGGTGTCGCCCAACAAATGTGCATTTATGGAGCCATTTTACCTGGTGTGATTAAACTGTTTTCTTTTTGCACCAAATTCTGCAGCAGCCAGTTAATCTGTGACTAATTTCCTCTAATATTGAATTGCTGTAATTGAGCCAATGGAGTCTCTCAATGACAACATAGTGTAAACATCAAATCTCAAACAGATATATATACATATATAAATGTGTGGGCGTGTGCGCGTGTGTGTGTGTGTTCTGTTTAATGCATTTAGGATCCTCCTGTTGCTGGTATGCAGAGCGAGGCTGTTGGACACGTGGAAGAGCTGCTGGCCTGACTGACTGAGGAACTTTGGATATTTCTGTTGCTGCACTGCATTTTGATTTGAAATGAGATTCAAAGATTCAAACACAGCAACTGTGGCAACTTGTTGTGCTTCCGGATTTTGGTTCGGTGCATCTCCAAACGGGATCACGTCTGTTTAGGCCGTGAGGACAGGAACCCCAGAGTGCAAATCCTTTCAATGTACGAGTGGCGCAGATTTAAATGGGAGCCACGAGGCCACTGTTCTTTAAAAAAAAAAAGTAATACAAGTCAACAAATTAAAAAGGAACAAAATTAAACCTTAGATTCACCAATATTTGAATGGATTTTTGCAAAATTAATGTTTACACTATGTTTTGATACAAAATCACTTTAAAACTGGTTATAAATCTTTCAATCCAAAGAGAATCTTCTGACTTTTTGTTGACTCAGCTATTTGTGGTCAATGTGAATATTCATTTTGTAGACAAACCGTGCATTAGCATATTTTATTCCTGTTGTTTCACACCATTGGTGTTGATTCAATGGTTTTGCTACTCCTTAGACATAAATTGTTAAAAGTGGACCGAGATCCTCTTCATCCAAATTCTACATTAAATAACAGCTTGAATTATTTCAGATGCAGATGTCTGAATCTCTGTTTTATACGTTATTTTCTCAGATTGAACATGAGCTGCCGAGGTTTTTGGGGTTCTTCTCCGAATGCTGAACTATATTTTGCTCCCATGCTGTCGGTGATTTCTAAACTCGCGACGCTGGCCTGACCTCTTTAGATGTGATTTATTTGTGCGCTCGCTAAAAATAAACAGTTTTTGTTTCAAGCAGCCGGCTAGTCTGTGAATCTATTGGTATGTCTGGCAGCCTTTCGGTGCAGTCTTTGTAGTGGCCTTCTTTTTTGTTGTCTTCTGGTTCACTGCTTTGTGGAAAAAGATGACAGCTGCCGTATATAAAAAAACCCAGAACCACTGGAGTCATGCCCTACAGACTCAAAACTCAAATACACGTTTCTGGTTTGTTTGTTTGTTTGTTTTGTCCTGCTTGAGCTTTTAATTTCTTTATGAAGAGTCTTTATCAATGCGTCTCTTCGATTGTAAAATCCATTACTTTAACTGGGTTCTCTATCCAAAAGGTTTTCTCTTCTTTGTGTGGAAGCTTCAAATATCCTCTTTTTAAAGTATTGCTATTGTGTTGAAAAGCAGGGAGGAGCATTTGGAGCATTTTCAAAAATGTCAGCTAGATCAGCCATTACTAAATGAAATACTTAAAAAAAAAAAAAGAAAAAAGAAAAAAAAACAGATATGTCTTTGCTTCTTCTGATCAATTTTTTTGACTTTCAGCATTTCTCAGCACAACGAGGTAGAATTACAGTGTTTTTAAGATGTTCCTTCGGTATACTTTTCTACAATACTTAGATTCAGGTGTGACATTTTTCTTTATCCCTGAGCCAAATGAAAATGAGAATTTGACTGCATCGATTTTATATATCAGTGATTTAACTTCCCACATTAATTTGAAGCATTAATGGGTTAAATGTTAAATGCAAACAGAGTTTAAGAGGTCAAGTGTTTCAAGAGATACATTATCGTGGTGCAGTTTCAAACTCAGAAGTAGAACATGGACTAGCTGTGCGAGGAAAAGTAAAACTTGTGCAGTCATTGTTAATTTTATGTCAGCTATTCTGATTATACGGCATTCGGGTGATGTACAATATTAATGCTTGATCAGATCTGGAGCCAAAATAATAACGTTAATGCTGGAGTTTTAGTTCTTTTAAAAACTACTGCTTGTCACAAGTAGCTTTTTTTATCACTGTGGAACGTTGTAAATAATTCAGATTGGGCTTTTAAATCCCTGCATGGTGTGACAGTTTGATATCTTTGAGCTTTTTTACAAGTTCCCTGTTTCAGACATGAATGAATGAATGAATGACAACTGCATATTATGAGCTACAAATCCAAACACGCATAAAAAGAAAAACTTGTAAAGCTGACTGTAAATGACCTTTAAAGCTCACTATTATATGTAGCTGTCTCGGCAAAAATATTTAAGTGTTTTATTCAAAAACTGGTAATAAAATGGTGAAGCTGTTGGGCTACTCATCATCACTGTGTCAAATTACTAGCACTACTTTATGGTCGTGGATATGTTGGATTATAGAGGCGTAGCAAATCAAGACAAATCAATAATGCATTAGAAAAGCTGCAGTCATTCTCCAACATCTCTCACCATCTTGTCAATTCACCCATCTGTCCAAGAAGAAGACAATGGAGCAACTGTACAGAGTGAAACCACTATCTTCAAGAATATCTAAAGTAATCCTTCACATATTTTATGTTTGTCAGAAGCAGCGGCGTTAATCTGACTGACATGTCGAAATATTGCACACTAAAACAAAATCATACAGGAGTATAAAACTCAGAGAGCTGTATCACAACGCAGGTAGAAATACACTGCGGGTATTTCTACACCGTAGCACTCACAGTGTAGAAATGAAGAGCTGAGGCAGAAACACTTGTGTCCATGTTACATAATCTGAAATGTTGGTGGAGCAGCACTGCTCAGAGCGCCTTTTCCTTCTGACTTTCTGAAGTTGAAATAATTCCCAGAAGTGTTCCACACACACTTTACGAACAACACAGCATGCACATTGCTCTTTAAGCACGGCTCCCGAATGCCTGAATTTAAGCTGAATGAACAGAAAAACGATGCCGCGCTGCGAATCACTGCTGCTTTTGAAAGGAAGGATTCTGTTTGAGCCAATGAGCTGGAGGTCGAATGTTTTCATTAGAGAGTTATCAGGTCATGCTTTTACAGTACAGTGCCTTATAAAAGCAATCATGTCCCTTCTCCTTTTCACATTTCGTCACATTGCAACGCTTTATGTGACAGACCGACACAAAGAAATGCATCATTTTGAAATGATACGTAGTTTTAAAAATTCTTAGCAATTGCAGAACCACTTTTTTTTTTTTTTTTTTGCAATGAGAGCTGCTAATGTTTTTGGTAATTAATTCCACTAGATGTTTTTTTTTTTTTTAGAGGTGTCAAAGTAAAGGGGGGTGAATACAAATGCACACCGCACTATTCAGATCTTTATGTGTAAGACAAACAAAAGCAGGCAGGAGCATTGCATGAAACCTCGGAGAGCCCCTGAATGTTTTGCTCCTTGACTGAAATCCCCAAATCTCTGGGTTATGCTTGAGATATTCTGCAAAGTGTGAGAAAGTGTGAGGAAAAAAGCACAGCTTGACTCGACTGCCTGAACAAGCTCGTAGATGTCGCCTCATTTGTGAAACTTCCTCGCAGCTATATATTCCACAGCCCATTGTTAGAGGTGTTATAGCGAAGCAGGTACAAAGTGGTAGGCCTTGTCAAATTATAAAGCAGGGTCTGCAGTTGCTGAGGCTCCCGGGGCAAAAAGACGACCGACTATTCACACCGTAAGTGGTCATCAGGTGAGCAGGTAGGTATTATTGCTTATGGCTCAAATGTGACGTAAGCTGTGTTTTATTTATTTATTTTTTTTTGTGATTTTACTTTTACATCGAATCCCTTTCTTCATCTTTGTACGCCACGTTCTCTCTCTCTCTTTCTCTCTCTCTCTCTCTCTTTTTTTTTTTTTTTTTAATCGAGAGGCCAGTGTAAATACATTAGCTGGATCCTACAGCTTACCAAGTAAGATTTGATGTCTTTAGAAGGCTATGTGTTGTTGAAGTGCAGAATCCAAAAGCAGCTCCTTCATGGCCTATTTTTCATGAAGCTAATATTATGGCCGTACTTTGCCTCGGGTTTGAAGTTGCTGTCGTCATTAATTTCGCCACTAGGAGTACACACACACCTCTGCCGTAGCTCTGTGTTGCAATACAGTGGTCTTCATCTCTCCTCACCGGCCTCAGCTGCACAAATAGGCAGGACTATAACAAACGGCTAACCCACCTACAGCCTCAGAAAGAAGGTCAGAGAGCTTGAATCGCTTCAGAGCTTCTCTTCTCAGAGAGCCGCAGCTCATTTTATTCATTCTGCACAAAAGTACCAAGGAACAAGGAAGCAAAGAGGAGCAGCTACTTGATTTTAGGGACATGAAGATGGATCCACTCAAAAGAGATGAGAAGATGCACACAAATGAGTTCACGCAACCTGGACCAGACGAGATTAGCGACATACTTAGGAGAACCAGTAGTAGTAGGGTGAGAGGGTAAAGGTCTCATACTGCAAAATATGTGAGTTTGTGGTATATTTCAATGCAGGCTGTATATTAGTTCATTAGTGTTTGTCTAATACTAATGTGATCCAAATGCCAGTGAAGCACAAATATAATAATGGTTTCATCCTGTTTGAAGAACTTTTCTTTTACTGCTACATTATCCAGGTCAAGTTCACTGAATAAGAGGATCAAATCAGTTCAGATTTAAGAACAACATGCTAATTCGAGTTTTATAACTTAACCAACCATGATTTTATTACAGTGCTCAATCATTTGAACTTTGCAGCCATCAAGTTTTCCTTTGCGTTCTTCCGTCGAGTGTCCAAAAATATCAGGCATTCGATTAGAGGCGTCTTCAATACTTTTGTAATCCAGTGTTGTTGCTGTGCTTGGCGACATCTTTTCAATGCCACGACGGGAAGACAGAGAATCACAACTCCTTTTGCTGTCACTGTGCAAGAAGAAAGGCAAAATAAAAATTTAATTTAAAAACAAAAACCAAAAAACAAAAACAACTCACTAAATACATCCTGTTATGATTCAGAATATGTCTCAAACAATGTGTCAAGCTTTACTAACTGTGCTTCACACCTGGTGCTGAGAATAATACGAAAAAATTGCTTTGTGGCATTTGTTGCACAAAAAAAAAATACATTTGTGTAACTTGCAGCTTTTTTCATTATTACATCAGCCTGGCAAATTTTCCAGCAAACAGTGAAGCCTGTTTGCCTGCAGGAAACCACCAACACCAGAGTGTAGCTGAATGAGCAGTTGTTTTTTTTTATTATTTTATCTGCTATTCTTACACGCTGCTAAAGCAAAGTATGACCATCATAATTTAAGCTACTAGTGTAATTAATAACTTTGCTATAGCAAAAGCAGCAAAGTTAGATTCCCTGTTAAGCTTTTGCTAAACAGAGAATCTGGCCTTCAGTAGTTATCTTCAGTAGTTATCACAGCAGCTGCTATGATAACTACTGGTTTTGGACATTTTATATTGTTTTCTCCTTTGTAGCAAACTATTAATTTATGCTTTGAGAAAACAATATTGTATCATAATGAATTGTTCTCACAAGAAAGTTTAAACCAAATGAGCGTGGATCAAGGCGAACGAGGCTTTTTCTGCGAAGTTACGACAAACAGAACACAAAACTAAATCGGGATCAATCTTATTTAGTCATTTTGTGATCCTCCGACACACATAATCCGTGACACACATTCATTCACCTCTGACACTAATCCCAGTAAATGTGTGTGAATGCTCTGTTGACTGGATCAGTTAAATGATTTCCTCCAAACTTATTCAGCAGCGCCGGCGTTCAGTACGGATCACAAACACTGTGCAGGGCACAGACTTTCAGTTCTGCATAAATTCGCAGGGAATAAATCTTGTGTCACATGCGTACCGCAGCCAGCTATTCTCACGCATACCGGCGATTAATTATTGCTAAAGAAACAATGAACAAGCTGCGTGTGGAGGCCCCGGAGTGAGGTGTACAAAACACGGCTCGTAGAAACTGAAGGTAGACTGTAAGCTTGCTGTGACGCTCCATTTGTTTATGTTGCTGCTCATTCCTCCATATTAAAGGATGCAGTCTCTAATGTTATTAACTGTGCGTTTGCTCAGGTCTACCAGTAATCTAAATAAAGCTGATGGTTATCTTTCCCCTTAATCAAGAGCATGTGCCCTCTTCCAACAGGGTGACTGGAAACCTCCGTAACAAAGCAATTTGGCACACCGCAGCTCCATAATTAACAGTACGTTCAGTCGCACTGCCAGGACTCCTTGGTGTATTCTTTACAATCACACAGGATGGGTGCTCTGAGTAATTCTGATGAATTGTTTTTAACAGAATGTGGCAAGCGTTGATTTATTTTTAAACCTTTGGTTTTATGATGTATAAAACCAAATTATGTGGGGGGGTTTTTAAATGCACATGAAAAAGTATTTTCCCTTATGCATTTAGTTTTGTTTAAATGCTTCAGATCATCAAACAAATTTCAAATTTTAACTTCAAATTTTCATTTTAATTATTAAGACGCCCAATGAAACCTGGCCCCAATGTAAAAAGTAATTCCCCCTCTGATAGGCAATGCTTTGAAACCACTCAGCAGTTTGACTTTAGCTCAGATTAACTTTTATGACTCTGATGGTGAAGCTTGCTGCAGTTATCTTTTACCTTTTGGGTGAATTTAGAAGCAATGTTAATATTACCCACAACTAGTTGTGATTATTGTGGTCAAGCTTGTGTGCAGCGAAAGGTCAAGTCAAGTTAATGCACGTGTCCAGCAAATTGCAGCAACAGCAGGTCTTTAAGGTATTTTGGTGCTAAGCCATTTGTTGATTTATAAACTAACAAAATTTTTTGAAGTCTATTATATGAGCTGCAGGGTAATAAATTCAGAAGTGGGGTGACGTGCTCCGTCTTCCTGGTTTTGGTGAGAACATGAGCAGGCAGGTTTCTGGATCAGCCGCTTGACTTTTTAGCCAGGCCTGAGTAGATACGGTTGCAGTAATCAAGGCAACCAAAAACTGCTGAGTTTCTCCAGATCTTGTTGGGACTTTAGTCTCCTTTAGTCGTAGAAATAAAAGAGATAATAATCCGCACATGGATCTGTTTAAGTATCTGTTCAGTGATCGGATGGGTTCGGAGTCACTGTGTGTCATCTGCGTAGTTATGATAGATAATCTACTTGTCATGACCTAAACTATTGGCAGCAGGGAGACATTGAACAGGAAGAGTCTGAGGATAAACCTTGTGGTTCTCCACATGTGACTTCTGTCCACTCTGATATGAGTGGTTAAGTTTCTGGTTTTTAAAAACAGTTTGCATCAGTCTGGTACTGTACAAGAAAGTCTGACCCAGTTCTCTGGTCACACGATGTCAAAGTCAACAGTGACAAAAATATCTTACTGTTATGTGGCTGAAACCATCTACATTCAGCCAACCTTTATATTGTATGTCTGCGTATTTTTGAGTGTCGTAATTTAAAGGATTTTTAAATTGTCTGGAAGAACATTTGCAGGTTCTGAAATACAAAATCTCTTGGCCAACCAGAGTCTGTGGATTCAACTTAAAATCATGCAAAGATGGAACTTTTTGCCCTCTTCTCACCTCTTAATTAAATAAAAAAAAAACCCACAGAACTCATTCCAGATGCTCTTTTTGTTGTCTTTACAAATTAACTTCTGAAGTAGACACATCTGGGTGGACTTCCTCTGCAGTTCTGATGAGAGCTGCCCGCCTTTGACTCCGTTCTCCTTACAGAGCAAACGCTTGGAAAAGCCAGAGTTTGCGAAGAGCCACTTCTCTAAACTGTCACCTTTTATAAGTGCGAACGTCCAGACATGCCGTGCCATCTGTCAGCGGGGAATGCTGATTATTAGCTTGTGCTGCAGAGCTCATCAGTGACACAGCGAAGCTGGCCAGAAAGCCGTGTGCGTTCAATGGCGAAGCTTCCTGCTGGGAAAACGTATCAGACTGTAAACTGGAAGAGCTCAGAGTACTGAAGTTTGAGAAACAGTAATCTAATCGCCTGACAAATCTTCGCCTCTACAAATAACCTATTTTATTAGGGATCATTTAATGGTAAGAATCAGATAACATCCACAGGCGCCGAGACATTCCTTTCAATCGTCTCTGATCCTTCTTTCTTTACACTGTTTTTTTTTTTTTATCCCAGGAGTTTAATTGCTTATCATGGAGCCAGCTCAGTTTAGATCGGAGGATCTTATGTCCCCTAAATAAAGTTTACGCTGGTGGTTCATCTTACTTTCCCCGTCTCTGCAGCTCTGAACAGGATCTTTCAGAGATTCGATACCTTTATGAGTTACACACCAGGATGATTATTGTGATAACTATGGACGATCTGCAGTAAAAATATTCTTCAAATCTTGTTTTTCATTTGATTTCTTTTCTTTTCTTTTCTTTTTTTTAGAAGAAATGTTCTCTCTTTTTTTATTATTCTTGATTTTTCATCAAGATTTTCCAGTCATCCTTTATTCATTTCATTTTTTTTTTCTGTTGCTGGGTGAAGTGACTAGAACAGTCCAACAGACGTGGCCATAACACTTTCCGACATTTGCGTAAATGAAAAAAAAAAAAATACATCAGAAAAGTGAGAGAACTAAAGCGAACTGATACATTTGCATTTATTACTGGTATAGATTTTTTTTTATCACAGCTTCCTTATCTAAAGAAAAAAAAACAACAACATAATTTTCATGTCAAATTAATATTAAACATCAAAACACTGGCAAACCTGGAAAAGATATAGGAAAACTTCACTTTAAAGTGACCTGATACGAGGGAGGAAAATGTCTAAAAATGCAGAATTCATAAGACGAATTCATTTTCCTCAGAAGTGAGCATCAGAGAGTTCATTCTGACCTCAGAAGCGACAGAGCTTGGCTGCATTCGTAATGTGACAGTGCATCCTGCTCACGACACAGCAAAACAAAGACAAAATGAACAACATTAGATCACTCGTTAAGTTGTGCTACAGTAAAAATAATAATAATAATAAAAAATACTGAAAAAATGTCAAACAGATTCAGGCCTTTTATTTTTACTCAGCATATTTTGAAGCTGAATTGTGTGAAGTCGTGATGGCAACTCATTATCTTGTCTGCAGTGGAAAGCATTGAGGATAATCTCAATCTGGAGATACAGGGTGAAGGTTTTATGGCAGATAATCCCAACCTTTTGAAGTTTTCTCTTAAACAGCGAGTTAATGTGTGCATGCAAGTAAAACGACATGAAAAGATAATTTGCATAAAGTGGCATAATGTTGTGATAAGTGATGTTATTATTGAGTATCGAGTATTATGCGCACTATATTGCACCTTTATAATACACAGTATCAGTATAACATAGAATTACTTGGACTGCAATAAAAAGTCGATATTTATTTATATTTATTCATTTAGGCTTTATGTGTCAGTAATATATTTGGTGGCCCTTTTTGTTCAGTGCAGCAGAGGAGGGCCATAGGAGTTTGGGGTGAAGCAATGAAGGAACTATAACTACATCTGGTGAGACCATGTGTGATATCGCTCCGTTCTTTTTTTTAGCAAGTTAAAAAAAAAAGAATTCCTTGGCAAACACATTGCGAAATGCGAAATAATGTGGTGGCATTGTTTTTCTTAAAGCAGCACATCTTCCAACACATTTAAACATATTTTGGGATTTTGGAAAAACATCACGTGGTTAACAAGTTGAAGCCACTGCTCTGGATAAAAACCTGATCTAAAACTGATCCTTAAGGCTCACGACCGATTCAGATGATGGTGGTTAAGCATCATCTTAACTACCAGGGTCACACCTGAAGCATGCAGGGCAGTGCGCCTCGAAGAGCAGCGTTGGGGAAACGCCGATCTAAGGAGTTCTTCGTTTGACTTTTCAGAAATTCTGCATGCTTCTTCTGAGGCCGCTTTAGTTACGACACTCATTGCTCACGACGTTTTGCACTTGCAACTCCACAAACTCATTCAAATCTTCCTCGGGACGCCGGCACAATCAGCATGCTGAAAATGAGCACCCAGACTGTGACGAAAGCGCAACCAGCGGCAACCTTTGCTGGTTTGCATAGCCTGCAGCTCTCCAGGTATTTACTTCACACATTTTGCCTGCAGAGAAGAAAGCAGCTGAAGAGAATCTGAGGTATTCTCTTGACACACTGAGTGCCCTCAACCTGCAGCTGATAACCTTTTGAGGTTTTTCAGCAGGTGTCCTGTCACCTTCACCATTATATATCATACCTGTGGGTGGAGGTGGTAATTAACTGCTATTTTGACATTTTTAGAATGTTGCCATGACAGCTCTGCATGTTTCTCCACTTTCTCACTTGTATTTCCTCGACAGCCACCACCTGCCTGCGTTTCCCTACATCCTGGCTACATGTGGAACATTCCCTCACCCCCCTTTCTTCCTCCGTGTCTTATAAATCTGATTTTGAAAAGAGGGTTACGGCTCCTTCTGCATTGTTTTTGTCGGTCCATCCAACGTCTTTGCCTAATTCGTCAGAAAACCACTGAAAACTGAAACAATTGGCTACATTTTTAACGTAAAGGACGTGGAAAAGCTCAAAATCTGCTTTGTGACGTAAACATATGAGAGCGTGTTAATAATTTCAAACTTGAAAACGTTTTTCTTTCAATCATAGCAGATATGTTTTAACAGTTAAACTGGGTATGGCATATGGCACATTAAAGGCTCACTATTCTGGTCACATTTCTTAAAATTACAAAAAAAAAAACCTGGTTCCAACAGGCCTGTGTTGACTCATGTTTCTCTGTTAGAAGAAAAAACACCGCTGATGAGGTAAGAATAGCACACCGGGCCTCAGTGTGAGAGAGTGCTCTATTTATAACAATAATTTCAGATTTAATATTTGATGCTCGGCGTGATTCAAACTCATTCATTTATTGATGTCACTATTTTTAGACGCATTGTTATGACATTTGAGCTTAGCCCTGGCTTCACTGAACTTCCCAGTCTCGTTAAATGTTGCCCTGCACGACACAGAAAACCTTACATTCAGACGACTGAATGTAAGGTTTAGGTTTCTGACAGCCCTTCAGAAAGTGTGTTTTCTCTCATGTGTATGTTTCTGCGTGCTACGACTCGAGGCAGGTGGTTTCTGCCGAGCGGACACCCTAATCCATCACGGTCAGATCAGGTTACAGATGCTGTTTAGTGGTTCTGCGGCCTGCAGGTGAGAGCAGCTGCTGCAGAGTCCCGGCTGTCATTCATCTCCAGAGTTTCTGTTGTGACAGGCTCTGCCCACAACAGGCTGCTGCAACTCATGTGGCTGCACATGACACTCCTGTTCTCAGTGAGACGGCAAAGGCCAGGTGAGAGTTTTCACGTCAGCTTGTGGTTCGCGCCGTTTGGCTATGAACCCGTGAAAGTGTTTTTATGTTTCACGTGACTTGTTCTTTGTGGTATTTTGAATTTTGATGCTGCAGTACACCTGGTCAACACAGATAATAAGTGAAGAAAAATCAAGCTGTGGCATGGCAGAGAGAAAGGAGTGACACGGACGAGGCAGAAAAGCCTGATATGTTTTTCACAGATTATCTGTTTAATACTGTACTGTCACAACATGAGGGCAGTTTCAACAAATACGCAAAAAAAAAAAAAAACAAAACAAAAGAAAAAAACATATTTTTTTGTAAAAAATACCCACTGCAACTTTTATGGATGGATTATGTTAGCCTAGAGTTGCCAGTGTCTGCTTTGGTTCAAAGTGGGATCGATTGATGATATCATTGGGCACATTGCGGTACCCAATACTAGTAATTGAGCCTCAAATACTCGATGTTGGTTATTTATCGGCATGGCGGGTCCACTGAACTCCTCTAAAACAATCGCTGACCGTGGACGCATCACTTTGAACGAGACATCTTGTGCCCATTTGTTGCTCCTCCATACTGCTTTCATCTCAAAACAAGACTTATTCAGCCAAGGCAAGAGATGTCTCATCTAAACCGCGCCCGGTCCAGCCTCATGCCTCCCATGCCATCCACCTCTTCTTCTACGTACAAAAATTCTTGTTTTTCATCCATATTAAACAAGGCTCAGGCTTGTCCTACTTACTTTAAAAGCCTTCCTGAAGTCCAGAAAAACAGACTTGTACGCCTTTCCTTTTCCATTTTGTCATTTAGTGCGTGGTCTCTGTTAGCAAGCAGAAGCTATTGGAACAATCTTTCTCAATCTGCAACACTGTCACGTTAAAAATCACGCTCGCCTTTCCTCTTTCTCCGTGTCACTGCTCATGACAGATTCAGCAATAAGGTCCAAATACAGTTTGTGAGGAATATTTAACATTTAATGACCAAGGATAGCCGCTGTAATGTTTTAGAGTGGCGGTATGACAGAATTATAAGGTGAATGCTTCGGGAGGAGATGACATTTGAGTGATGATACCTGAGCTATGCTAAATCACCCACTGTCCTGTTAATACAGTGAAGATGAAGTGCAGAACGAGAGAGAGAGAGAAAGAGAGAGAGAGAGCAGGCAGACATGTTAACATTAACAGTCAGTCTTGTGTTCACCTCTTTAAGTGCTGACTATCTACAGCTGGTTATCTTTGAACATTTTAAACGATTCGATGTATCTCCAGAAGGTCTTCTTTAAATCCAGCTCAGACGGTAGAAAAGTGGTCCGTCAGTGACTTCAGTCTCTACTGAGAACCGGTATAGACCGGTATAGGTGTAGAAATCTTCCGGAAAGCAGTGTGGTTCGTTGTCCTTTAGTGAAAATGAAACACCGATCATTTTAGATTCAAGCAGCAGATTGCTTTAGATTCAAGGTTGGACTCTGGCTGAGCATTACTACATGTTGTTAAAGTTGAAAGTAAACCCAAGTCTGATGGCTGATGATGGCTGATGATCTCTGCAGGTGTGCAAGAGCACACCTGCAGAGATTACATAATTAAAGCAGCTCTCTGCATTACATCTTATAAGGTAAAATGTCTTTTTAAAATTCCCATTCAATCTTCTTCAAGCCCTCTGATATATCTACTTGGGAACAACCTGTGACAAGTGACTTGCGAGGCCAATCAATATTGGATTTGGTACATGAGATGGGACAGCAGATACTGAGCTTTATTAGGTTAGAAGTCTCGAGAGATTCAGGACAAGATAAAGCGACCAAACACAAAGCACCACTCACCTCGTTTCATCTTTGTCCTTGAAACGGACTGAGTCGCGCTGCCAAATTTATGTTCTGAAGCACAGGTCGACTGCCGAGCCCCGGTGTTTACCAGTCACATTGGGAGCGTGAGAGAAGGGTCGATCCTTTCCAAAGGCTGGTTATGCAATGCTTTGTTTTATCATTTATCTGCGGACTCCTCGTATGTCAAGGTTTGTAGATGTGTTCATCATCATCATAAGAATGTGTATGCGTCCCTTTGGGATTATTTAACGCACCCTCTAAAGCTAGAGACAAGCAGGTTTTCTTTATGCACTTGAAGTGTTTTTAAGTCGCTGCATCGTTTTAGGACTGTCTGTCCTCCTTTCATGTGCAGATGGTCAGTGGTTTTTGAAAGTACCGTGCAATTGAGGTAAAACGTCGCACAAGACACCAGAGCTCAGACCTCTCTCCAGCGATTAGATGAGGTCTGATTGAGTAATTAGATGCATGATGTAAACGCACTAAATCCTGCAGGCAGAATTTCACCTGCCAGAAAAACATTGCAACATCTGCAGTAACTCAACTCTGAAAACAACATGGCCAGTAGATGTGTTTTTTCTCGTTTCCATCTGACTGAGTTGTAAACTTGTCCTCTCCAGAATTTGATCTACCGGCTTTTTATTTTTCGTCCATACTGTCTGCTTGTTAAACACACATTTTAATGGGTTCGGTCATTTCCTGCATGTTGACGCTTAACAGGACATTTTGCTGAGCGCTCACTCTGTCCATATTTTAAAAACAGTTCGCTGGTTCCCTTCAAAAGTATGCAAATGTGAGCTGCCACTCTTTTCAGTCCATAACCACTGACATTATCCTTTTTAATTCATATGTAAATTGCATGGATAAGGTCAGGATTAAAATAATGAAATTAAAGAGGTGAACATTCAGAGATGATAATGAGATTTTTTTTTTTTTCTCTCAAGTGTGTACAGCACTTTTGGGAGTAGGAATGAAAGGTGTCAAAGCAACAGTATTACTGAATCACTGGTTGTTGTTGTAGAGAGCTAACACACATACAGAACCTTCCTTTTTGTCCCTAAACATAAAAAAATATTTTAAGGCATAAAGATGTTAACCAAGCTCTCTCTCTCTGGATCATATTTTCTGTTGTCAGGAAGAAGTTTGGACTGAGTAGGTGTATTCAGAATCAGTCCTGCTTGGCCTTTTGTCACATTTTGTCATAATACAACTGCAAATTTTAATGTGGTTTCACGCACATTTGTAGAATTATATTGGATTTTGCTGGATTGAACAACACAGAGTGGTGGATAATTGTGACGAGCAAAAGCCGGTGTCTATATCTTTAAAGGCGACCATCCTGATAACATTACCAGCGTGGTGGAGCATGCTGGAAATGCTCCACCACGCTTTCACAAGATAAAGGTGACAACAGACTGACTCAGAAATCATAGGGCTGGAGTTATACACCAGCAATGTCTGTTGTCAGAAGGGTAACCAGAACCCAACAAATTGTGTTAGATTCCAAGTCTGATAAACCTAAAAAAAAAAAAAACACCACCAGTCAGAAATGCTTTAACTGTTGTTCAATATATCATAAAAACTTGAGAAAAATGCCCCAAAATGGCGTCAGGTGTGAAACAAAGTTGAGTCACCGACAACTATTTTGGTTTTGATTCTACTTATAAAGAATTTTGATCAAATTAAAAGGAAGTAACCTCCCTCTACCCTAACACACACACACACACACACACACACAAATGGAAAGCATTCAACTTTTAACCTACTGCAACATCTTACTAATAATAATAATAATAATAATAATAATAATAATAATAATAATAATAATAATACAGTGAGCTCCCATCGACTTGCAGCAGATCATAGAAACATATTAAGAAAGAAGTCAAATGAGTCCATTTGTCTCAGTTTTTCTCTCTCTGCCATGACTCGATGTCTAATTATCTGTGAGCTCTGGGGCTATTGATCTCCAGGAGACGCTAATTGTGTTATCAGAGCATGACTTGTATCCTTCGACATAGGAAGCACAGGAAATGAGGATGTGAGGCTGGTTGTGTTTACTGTTTTCAGTAAATGGAAAATTCACGTGACCATCTGAGCTTTGAGTCTAATTCCAGAGAAAACATTAATGCACTAATGCACGAACAAGAAGCGTTAATTGTTCGTGACACATCACTTCCGAATCAAGAAGAAAAGTGAAATGGGTAATTCATTTTACTTAAAAATGAAGAAAAAAAAAGAAAAGTTGATTTAATTTTTTTTTTAAATGTGCGAGATTACAGATTTATTCTGGTAGTGCATAGAAATATACAAATGTAATGATGTAAGCTTAAAAAAACAGTGTGCTTGATTGGACCAGATTTTGTCCAGGTGTGTCAGACTGAGAAGGGTGAACATAAATGTGGGCCTGTCACAATAAAAGATTTAGCTGGACGATAAATTGTCTCAGGAGTTATTGCGA
Source organism: Poeciliopsis paucimaculata (assembly GCA_903067055.1). Lineage (NCBI taxonomy): Eukaryota > Metazoa > Chordata > Actinopteri > Cyprinodontiformes > Poeciliidae > Poeciliopsis > Poeciliopsis paucimaculata. The sequence goes on along the minus strand of CAEGAD010066719.1, from coordinate 26,854 downwards.
TAAACGATAACATTGTTGTTCTGAGACCATTTTCAACTAATGTAACGGTATTGATTATTGTGACAGACCTGCATAAATGCATGCTGCATTTTCTGAATTTTATTTGTAAGTAAAGACCCCCAAAAAAGTTTCCGTTTTACATCTTTGCCCAACTTTGCGTTGGTTTATCCCATAAAATACCAATAAAACGCATTGAAGATTTCACTTGCAAGATGGCGAAATGTGACAGAAAGCGGCGACTGTTTTTTGTAGAGCTAAAAACAGGTGCTGATTTCTGTCCTTTCAGCATTTCTGTTGTCGGACTGTCAGAGCAAAAAGCAAATTGTATCAACAGGAGTAAATTCGGGTCTACTTCTCCCTCGTCTGAAACCTGCGGACCAAGATAATGGAATGATTTCCCCCCCCCATTTCACAATGTTCACACACCAACCAATTAGAGGGAGGCTCAGGGGAGCGCATGCAGGCAGAGCTGTGGACATTATAAAAGGACCAAAGAATGACAGGTTACAGGACACACACAGCGAAAAGGACAAAAATGAAGCAGAACACATGCTGATTAATGCATGTAACATGCATATGTGTTCTTAACATAAATGTCTTTCCTGTTCATTTTTTTCACAGCAATATCTGAAACTGAGTACATATATTTACATTTCGCAGGTTGTGAGATGCGTTCATGTCTTTCCACTATGAGGGAAAAAGAATCATTTGTACTTTGCTCCCTCTGCAGTCAGTTTTAAATCACTGACTAATCAAGACCGGCAAGGTAGCAGTCACTGGGTTTTCACTGGCCTCTGAAGTTTTGGCTGTTTTTCAGGTTAAGTACTTGGCTGTCCATTTTTTTCCCCCCGCCGTTTTCATAAAACTCTAAATAGCACTATTTCAGATGAGGTCAGAGGTCAGCGCGGCTGCACTTTTTATTCTCAGTCTGCATCAAAGAGATTATTTTTTTCAAAGGCAGAGTCGCTGAATTACTAAAAAAAAACAAAAAACTCCGCCATCCGTTGTAGTGGATGAGAAAAATAAGCAGCACAGTCAAAGTGACAAATATATCGCAACACAAAGTTCAAAACACCGTCAGGTTTATAGACGCAGCTTTTAAAATATTTTCTACCTTCTGAAATACAAGGTCAGATATTGGTTTTGATGTATATTTGGGATCATTTTTCTGTTGGATCACCGTACTGTGTCTCCATTTCAACCATTTGACCCAAACTGCCAACTTGAAATGAAAGAAAACTGATTACATTGTTCAGGAATTACCCATTGTTATCTTTAGAATGCTAAAGCACTTTAAAGATATGTTCATTTGCCCATGTTCATTTGAACATCAAGTCAAGTTTTGGGTTTGACCTTTGAACGTTTAATCTTCAATGGCAAAAAATTAAAAATTTTAAAAAAAAATGCTTGGAAGAGTCGAGGTGAAGCTTCCAAGCCTAAAAAGACAGAGTCAAGTGTGAGGCATGGTGGAGGTAGCATCATACCGAGGGCCTGTTTATCTCGTTAATGCTGCCGGTGACTTGCAGATGAAGATGGAAGACTTTCTCCAAGCTACGGCTGAACTCTACCATCCTCAACCTCAATCGGAGGAGGAATTTGTCGATGGCTACAAATGAATTTGAGAGTCGAATCTCTCTTTCTCAGCACCCAAAGAGTTTAAACGTGTGGCTCGAAAAGTCTGAGACCAAACCCTCCTTCAGTTTCACACCTCTTCCCTTGTCATCACTGACAAGATTACAAGCCAGCAGAAATATTAGGCTCTTATAGAAACCGAGACGGCTGAGAGAGCAAGCGAGAAATCCACCCTGTCCTTTACCTGCCTCTTCTCTCTGGTGCCAGCTCCGTTTCGTTTGAAATCGTCCCCGTGTCTTACGAAGTCGTTTGAAACGAGAGACAAACCGTCGTTACACATGATTCGTAAAGCACTGACGCTAAGAGGAAGGGAGGAGATGTGTCTTTTGGAGCCTTTTCCATGTGTGCGATTGGATAAATTGTATTAAGTGCTCCGTCAGAAAGATAAGATCATAAATCTGTATTAAAATACCTCTCAGACATTCCTTCCAGACAAAAGCACTTGCTCTAACAAAGACACTGGATGTCTGCTCTCTCTCAGTGAATTACTTAAGCTAATTGCCCCTAATTAGACAGCCATGATTGAGGTGCAGCCTCTGATTTATGAGGAAGCCAGCAGCGATGGTGCCTGCCACATTTTGCACCATTCAGACAGTTCGTCTTAGCATTCACGTCTCCTTTGTGTGTTCTTTCACGCGACTCCATGCATCCGTGCAGTCGCGTTGCCTAGACGCTCCCTGTGTGGACTAATTTGCAACCCAGTGACCTCAAATGAATATATAATTTGCACATTTTTGACTCCCTAATACGTGTTTCTATTCTGGTGCGTGGCTCGGTCCAATTTGAATAATGCTGTTTAGAGCAGAATGGAGCTTTCCGCCCGCCCGTTAAGCGACATTAAGTGTGTTTTTGCACACTTAATGTCGCTTAACGACATTAAGTGTAGCACATTTCTTCTGTGTCCACGCGGTCGGGCTCATAAATAATAGAATTTTGCTTTCACTCTCTGACAGTGAGACATTGTTTTAATTTCCAAAAGTGTGACAATGTTTGAAAAATGCTTTTAATTCCCAGGCACTGTAATGATATTCTTCAGTCTTCCTTGTAAATTCGAAGCGGTGTGCAGCCACGAGCGCATCGCACTCAGCTCCTCGTGCACCGCTCAAGTACATCGGAGTTAGACTTGTATTCCTGTTGGAAAAGCCCGTTATGGGTGGGTTTTAATTAGACCCCTGTGCTGAAAAGTAAGTGGGTTCTTGATTAGAAAAAAAACAAGTACAGTAAAGGCAACAGTGTCTCATCAGTTTAGGCTGCATTTATGACTCACAGTCAAGATTTCTCCTTGTCTAATTCATTAAGTCACTGGGAATTGTCTTTTCTTAACGCAGTTTTAGTCAGCTGAGGTTCTTAAATGTGCTATATTTGATTGTGATATTGACATTCTGGTCATTTTGGTTTACTACTAATAAAAACCATTTCACTTTAGAATATTGTGTAACACCACATACAGTTATACATACAGTTATGCTATGCACAGCCATGCTCTTGTATGCGCAGTCTCTGGAACTGCTGACTAGATGGCTGTTTAGCATACAGTCACTGACACAATATATCATTGCTAAAGAGGCCGTCTGTTCATTGGGGGGGTTTCGAGGGGCGCTGTAATCAAACATAACAAAATAAAGTTGAGTGGTAGAAAAAAAACAACACCAGGGACAACTGCAGGCTTAACAAGACTGTAAGGCAGAACCAACCCAGGAGTTTTAGGGGGAATTCACAAATTGTGTTTCGTGAGTGGAATCACAAAGAGATTGTTTCCTGAGCAAGGGCGACAAAAACTCTGTGTTTCATTTGGGGAGCAAGAGTCTGGAGGAACAGCGAAGAGACACAGGCTTGAGGTCCAGAGAGAAGGTTTTGCAGTCGGTGAGGGTTTTTGGAGCTGTGTTGTCCTACGGTGTTGGTCTGCTTTGTTTTCTCAAGTTCAAAGTCCGATCAGCCATCGACCAAGAAGTTGTAAGGTACTTCATTCTTCCCTTTGCCGCCATGTTTCATGGAGATCTCCAGCAGGATTTGACCACCGTGCAATCTGTTAATAGGACCAATATCTGCTCTAATGACTGAGATGGCTGACAAACTAGTCTACCCAAATCCCATAGAGACTCTACGAGATCAGTGTCAATAGAGAGCAGAGAGACTGAGACTGGCATATATGCAGACTTTTTTCCATAAATCACATTTTAAAGGGAGAAAAAAGAGATTTCATTGAAGGAAAGTGGATTAATAGCGCCCTCTGGTGACAACAACATGCACAGGCTGAAACAGAATGATGTAAGAAATAATTTGATACACAGATCTGGAAAAGACATTAAGAGGCCTGTAGACTGAACAAATCAATATTTGCTGTTATTCCGTCAGATATAGATTTCTGAACTTTTCCTGAGTTAAAACGTTAGCATTGTTGTTTCTAAATGAACATGAACTTGTTTTCTTTGCATTATTTGAGGTCTGAAAGAGCCGCATCTTTTTTTGCTATTTTGACCATTTCTCATTTTCTGTAGATCACAGGGCTGCAGCCAAACTCTCAGGATGTGGATGGAAAAGCAGCTCCAGGCAGATAGTGCAGATGGTAGAAAAAGTGCCAAAGAGAACATCCAAAACCATTCAAGCTGAGCTCCAAGGTCAAGGTACGTCACCTTCTAACCACACCATCTGCCACATTTTGAGTCATCATGGGCACCATGGAAGAAGACCCAGGAGGGCTCGACTATTGACAGATAAAAGCAAACTAGCCAGACTGCGCATTGCCAGAATGAGTGTTCACGACGCCCAGAGTTTCTGGGAGAAAATCCTCAGGCCTAATCAGGCAAAATGGAGCTGTCTGGGCAGTCGTACCAGCCTCTACAGAAGAGACTTTCAATAAAGTGAGCTTCTTGTTACTTCAGGAGTGGCTGCAGTCTTCACCTATCAGTGGGTCATTTTCCATCTGTCACCAACATATGAGGCCCCGAGATAAAAGTGGCTGTAGTCTAAATTCAAAGCAGACGCTAAAGGTTTTATTTAAATGTCCGTCTGGACATTAGAAAGCCAGGAAGTGACATTGCATTGCTTTGCTTTGCTTGATGATCTGGAATATTTTTGCCGTGGCAAAAAAGCAAAAGCAAGACATTTGTAAAGGGGAAAAATATGTTTATCACAGCACTGTGGTTTGACTCATTTGCCAGCAATCTTGCCAAATTTAAATATAAATTTCAGTTGAGATTTTAATACAATGTAATGTAAAAACTTCAGATACTTGCCTCTTTATTAACGTCAATACCTTATACAGCTTATGTTTACTGCTTTATCTGATATTTGATTTCTTAGGGTTTCTTTCTTTTTTTTTTTTTTTTTGTGGAAGGGAATCAGCAAACCCGTCTGCAGCTTTATTTCCTTGACTCTTTTTTGTTGTTGTTGTAAGTGCTTGTCTTCGATGCGTCTTTAAGCCTTTGGAAGCAGCATTTAGCCACAGATTCACAATGTTCCACATCAAAGAAGGCTTTCTCCAGGGAAAATGCAATTTTGCCTTGGAACCACCGTCTGCAATTAAAACATTTTCTCTCATTTACGTTTCCTTTGAGATTCTCCAAGGTTCCAGCGTGTATATGATTCAGTAAAAACCTTTGAAGCACTCAGCCCACAGAAATGTCTCTTTTTTCCACCCCTTCCCCATGTTTTTAACTCCTCAATACCATTTGCGCACAACGTTCACCGTTTTGGCCAGCAGACATGAAAGGAAGGTCTCCTGGAAATCCCGGATCGGGCACGGAACGTCGTAAAATTGTTCAGATCTACCGACTTATTCCCACACGTGCTTTCCGGTACAAAACTAAGGAGTTAAATGCACATATGAAATAACAGGCCGACACAAACGGTTGAGAAGTTTAAAAAAAAAAAATTATTTATAATATGATACAAGGATATTCTGTGCAACAGGGGTCGTCGGTGCAGTGAAACCTGTACATTATCAACAAAGCACTTAAAATTCAACCTGAAAGCAGAGCCTGACTGCTGGGCCATGGCTGTGTTAAATGGTTAACTACTAAGATACTAGTTTCAATACACAAACATTTGTTTTTTTTATCTGTATACATTGGTTGTATAGATTCAGGTTACATTATTTATATAAAGTGCAGAAAGTTGACTGGTGGCATGATAGGGATTCATATAAACTGTTGGCCATCGTTCCGCGGTAGAATATACACTGTAATACAAACAGAGTTACCAATCTGTGCATATGCATACAAAAACGAATACAAACAGGTAAAAAAGTTTGCTAATATTGCCCTTTTCATTTTGTACAATTGTATTAATGCTCGTGGCTTTTTCTGTGCAATTTATTTTTCGGTTTTTCGCAACTGGATAAGAAATGACCTGAAGGAGGTGAGAATTTTCACACTTTTTTCTTTTTTTCTCTCCAAGACAATAAGACATCTTTAAAAGATATATGAAAATATATAAGCTGTTAGTGACTAGATTACATGTTCTGTATAAGTTTCATAGTTCTGTTCTGTCACTATAAATGTGTCGAGGTTACAAAAGCGAGTGAATTCAGCATCACAGTTGAGTCTCGAGGATGCAGGAGAGCAAAGAGGCATCGAGCGGAAGATGGTCTAAGTCTGCTGGGAACCCTGCAGGAGGACAACGGGAGATGCAGGTGAACTTTCTAAGAAGGTTGTTATTAAAAGACCTGAATGATTGTATTTTTGGGGTTTTTTTTAGTCTTTTACCGAGTTGGTTCGTTTCCGTTTCCAGCAGTCTGGATTGAGTCTCTTCTGCTCCTCGGCCAAAGCCTTGGCCTCCATGGTGTACATCCTCCTCTCCTCGTTCTTCATCTTCTTCCATTTGTCACCCAGGATGACGCTGATGGCTCTGGGGTTCAGAGGTTCAAACAGAAGGAGAACGGTTTCCATCATCTCCTGCTTTTTGTTTTCTCTTTTTCTTAATGTCAAAATAATGCAAAAAGTGCATTCCGCAGGATCTAAAACTAAATCTGTACTGTTCTGTTTTTATTTTTCTTGAAATGAACTAGAAACTTGAGACTTTAAAAAAGAGAACAGGAATTGGGAAATTGTGCAATTCTTTAAAAGTGTAAAAATAATCAAGTGGATAGATATATTTATTCTTTGGATTCTTAAAAAGATTCCAAACTGGCACAAATATTAGTCGAATCAGTTACTGTATTGTTCAGAGTGTAGATTCTCCTGGTTTCCAACTCTACTTTTAAAGCTGGAATAGGTCACTTTTATTAAAAAAAGATTCAATATTTGTTAAAACTCCCTACACGTTTTGACAGCAGAATAAGGACAGATAATCTGCCGTCCTACTGCCATCTGCAGAAACACTCCATTAGGTCAGGAACAACCAATCACAGCCAAGAGGAATATCTTCCCAGCTTTAAAGCTGGAAATGTGCGGATATAAAAACACTACAATATATTTTTTTATGATATATAATTGAAAGGAGAGATTTCTTTTGTGTATAAAAACTAAAAAACATGTCTGTCTCCATTACCAGTTCACTGTTTTCCTGCCACGTTAAAATCAGGTGTGTGTCCAACAGAAATATTCCAAACAGCCAGAAATGTTATGTCTGGGAAAACTCAGACTTGTCTACGCACAAATTAGGTCAAAAATAAAGTAGCCGGTGGTTCAATATATAGCTTTAGACAGTAATAACTTATTTAAAGTTATTCTTTAATCAATTGTTTAATTAATTTAATCAGAAACTAATTAAATGAGGTTAATGAGGGACTGCTCAGATTGTAACTTAAAATGGATGAAGGTGAAGACTTCTGCGGTGTCAAACACTGACAGAGAAATATTTGGACCCTATGTGTCAAAGTTCACCTGTTGTCCTTTCCGGGATACATCTGCGTGTACTCCACTCTGTACTTCTTGGCGAAGAGCATGAAGGCGTTCATTGGCCGCTTGCATTTCGTAGGCGTGGCACTGCTGGCTGTCCCTGAGAGGTGGCTCCGGTGGGATTTGCTGCTGGAGGATTGTGGGGAGCAGGAGCGCTCCAGCTTATCGCAGTCTGGACTGACGGCACCCCCGCTGGACAGGGAGGCTCTGCGCTGACGGGCCATGCTGCTGAGAACGTAGACTGCTGAGGAATCTAGTGGGGTGAAGTCATAGCTGCAAAGAATAAAAAATAAAAAGACATTGGAGACATTTTAGTATTGTGCAAATTTATTTGTAACAATTTTTTTTTCCAGTGTATGTAGATATATATATATATATATATATTTTTTTTTTTTTTTTTCTTTTCTTTTTTTTATTTATTTATTTATTTTTAAATAAAATGTGTACAATAAACCTCACTGAGAAATTTTTTCTACACATATAACCATAAAAGCAGAGCAGGTGTTGACTTATAGAAATAACAAATAAGAATATAATCTGCATACCTTCTGAAAGTGTCAAAGACAACCGAGTCGTCACAGTTGATGGCATCTGGGTGGTTTGGTGGGAGGCACACATCCCCCAGCTGCATCTCGTAGCAAGGAATCCCATGGTGCACCACCGTAAGGCTTGGGTAAAAGGAAGACCACCCTGACAGAAACAGATGGTGCAGGAATTTAAAGCTGTTTCAAACAAAACAACCCTGACAATAAGTCTGCAGGCAGAAAATAATATTTAGTCCGTGCTCAGTGACATCACAACCACAAATTTCAATGGGCTTTATGTTGCACACAAATAGAAGGGGATGTTTAAATGGGGAGGGCAAAGAGAGGTGATCATATTTTTTGTTTTAGCGAGAAAATTAAAAAAGTGTAGTGTACTGTCATGGGAAAAATTACAATAAGGTAACATCTGCTAGTCATGTCCTATGAAATGTTTGTGAACTCTCACCAAAAGAACTATTTGGGTTACATGTACGAGGGTGAAAGGTTGTTTTCCACAGCTGCATCAGGACCAGAGCATCTTGCCCCTTGTTTTTCTTTCCTTATCAATGTATAAAAACTTGCAAGTCGCCTGCCTGGCAGAGCATGGGAGCTTTGTGAGCTTTGCATCCAGATTGGCTTAATTATTAATTGTCCAACGAGCTCTCTGTATCGTGCACAATATATGAATAAACCTGATTGAGTGATTCTACCTGAACTTGCTGCTTGGAAATAGTTTTTTTCCACGACAGTACATATGTATTTACCCCACTAGTTCTGTAATTTTTAGAGATTGTGAGAGAGAGACTAAGAGTCATCACTCTTTGTAAAACAGCTCAAGCTCAATCAGACTGGATACAGAGATTTTCTGTGAAAGGTCTTGCCACTCATTCTCAAATACATTTAATTTAGGCTTTGACTAGGCCAGCAAACAGATGAATGTGCTGTGATCTAAACTAGAGATGCAGAATGGTAGAATACTGAAATGGCAGCATTGATTTTGGTAAAAAAAAAAAAAAAGAATTTTAATTAAATTAAAAAAATAAAATAAAAATACGCTCCTTGGTGTTGAGCCCATAAAATCCTAATAAAATACACAGAAGTTTGCGTTTGTACTGTGATAAAATGGGAAAGTGTTTAAGGGGCATTAATACACCTGCAACGTGGAAAAGACAGGAAGCATAATTCATTTTTATTGTTGGCTATCAAATTCTGTAGAAAAGGTTCAAACGGTACCTTTGTTCTTGACAAAAAACGGATGATCCAATCTGCATTCGGCTGTGAGGAGACCTTTTTCTGGGGAGCCGGGGTCAAAGGTCAGCTTGAGTGCAGCCTGGCCAAAGGATACTGTATCTTCATGGTTTACGAGTTTAAGTCCATCTGAACCAAATCTCTGTAAATGAAGGAAATAGCTAATTTACCAGCAGAATGAGCAAACTGGTGTAGAGACAACTTGGTGTCATGTTTCCTGAACCATGTGTTTCTGTTTTATGTCAAGGGATTATCAACGCAAATAACTTCGGTTTCATTTACTGAACTACTGCATTTTTCCTTGGCAACTTGTCTGCCATCTTGTGGCCAGTTTGGGGAAAATTCAGAAACGTCTCAATCCTTGAGGCGTGCACTGCCTTACTTTGGTTGAGAATGAGGACTGTGACATGTTTTCGTCGTCAGAGTCGTCATCCGAATCCCCCAGCTCATCAGCTTCTTGCCACTCTACATTCGGACCTCGGTGGAAGCGCAGGCGGGTTCCTGAATCATCAGCACAACAATGTAACCAAATGAAAAGACCACAGCCAACAGAATCTATGTAAATAGATGCAGTACAGACATTTGAACACTAGAGGTTGGAGAGGCTTAACAAATCTGCTTCTTCCAAAAATATTCCAGCCAAAGTGTGGAGTAAAACTTTGCCTAATCAGTGCTGCTTGGACATAAAGAGTCTGACTCAAACCAAACAGGGTATTTTCACAAATGAAATGACTCGTTTAAGTTGATATTTTAGTTTCATATGATTTGATTGTGTTTGTGTGCACAAAAATATGTGTTCATTGCTCATATTTTGTTACATTACCACCCCAGACTGCAGTCTGTTTTATTTTTGTTTTATGTGACAGACCAACAGAAAGGCTCATCTTCCCACTGTCTCTGGTAGAAAAACTACAGATTTATATCACTACGTATAAAACTACAACTTGATTTGTATTTGAATGCTGTATTGTTTTAGATTATTTTTGTAAACCAACCGTAACGCCACTCATACATTTTCTACCTCTCTAAATAATTTGCGTTGATTTATCATATCAAGTCCCAGTAAAATACATTAGAGCTTGCTGTTGCAACATGATAAAATGCTAAAACGTACGAGTACTTTTGCAAGGCACTGCAAACGTGCGTCCAGATGCATTCACCTTTTAGGAAGCAGTGCCAGGCTGTGGACGGCCACGAATGAGACCACGCCATGTCTTCGTCGTCGGAAAACGACGAGGACATGGAGAAAACCCCGGACTCTGATTCACTGCTGGCCTGTCGTGGTTAAGAAGCATAATTCTCAAATGTTTAGGAATAAATAAGCAGCCTAAATATTATGGGAGGTTCGTGTGGAGAGGTTACCCTGACGCGTCTGCGCTCCCTGAGGTGGCCTCTGGAAGGGCTGGGTGCGCTGCTGGCTAACGGAGGCCGAGCATAGGAATGTAAACTGTTGCTGTTGCCAAAGATGTGAACTGGAGATGATCTGGAATTGATATTGAGATAAATGTAAATGCTTTTCATGCTTAATATACACTTGCGGTTCTGGTTTTTTGTTGTTTTTTTACACAATACCTAAACTACACACACTGTGTAAGTCTTTAAAGTGAAACATCAAGTGAAACATCAATTTGAAAAAAAAGATGGTGATCCTGACAGAAGCGCTCAGATACAAAAACAGCTCAAAAGTACTGCTTTCTAAAAACTCCTCTGTAGGTGCACTGGAGTAATATTATGAGTGTATCAGCAGGCTTGAGTCACCTAAATGGATCTGATTTTCAAGTTAGAGCAAATTGATCTGAACCTCTTGTGTGGCACGTCCTTCAGGAGAGGGCTCTGGGGACTGGTGGCGATGTTGGCTAACTCGGCGAGCCAATTGGTGTTAGGGGAGCAGCCGAGCTCCTGGTGGGACACGGCTCCGACCTGAAATAAGCCCTGAGACCTCTGGTCCTCCTCCACCTCCTGCAGTTCAGGCATGTCGTCTGAAGAAAAGATTACAACGAGATTCAGCCCAAATATGTCAGGAAGGTAGGGGGTGGAGGGAGGATAATAAATGTAATCTTGCTGTTTCAGCATTTCACCGTATTCCATGTGGCAACCAGGTGAGGAAGGCAGGTCCTCGTTACACTTGAGTGGATCAAACGACTCGTCCATTCTCCGCGTGAGCACTTTCCTCTTGTTTTCCAGCAAAGATCGTGAAGCAACTTACTTAGCTTCCATGTTTAGCAACATCAGCTGGTTAGGGTAAAAAGAAAAAAAGAGAAATAACAAGCACTTAATTAAAGTCGATAAATTGATGCAATCAGCTGGATTTCTGCTGGTAAATGTTTTATTTTTTGTTTGCTTTTTTGCCATGAAGTAATCAACTCAATCTATGTATTTCGTTATAATATGGATTGAATTAGAATGTATTGGACCTGAATCCTAATAAATGACAGTAATGTTTTGGACCAAACTGGGTCTATTGAAACCGGTTGGTCACTGCAATCAGACGATTTTAAAATTAACTGGTACCAATCTGTAACTACTAGCTTGGAAAATGAAAAATCTAATTTTCAACACCAATGAAGTGGCATTAAGATGAAGTCAAAAGGTAGTATAGACATTTATTTTTTTTTTTTTTTTTTTGCATTTTCTATGACTTGTCAGGACATGTCTGAGTTTCATTCAGCCAGTGAGAGCGAGACTTATCAGCAAATAGCAGGGAAGCTTTACAGAGAATAGCTTCCAACCTCCTTGAACCAGATTTGGAAATGTTACGAACTTTGAGACATCTAAAAATGATACGATGAGGAATCCTCAAGGAAATGCACATTAAACTCTGCCGCTTCCGTGAGACTAACCACACCAATCATGCTCATCGCTGATTACAATGTAATGTTTGTGCGAAATGTCAATTCTACCACTATTCATAGGATATTTCAATCTATCTTAATTGTGTTTTAAAAACACAATTAAGACCTTGCTTGCTGTGACATGTGCCTCAAAATTCTCTCAAACACAAGACAGTCAAAGGCTAAGTCTGAATGCTTTCACTCGACTCTGTTTGAAATGTTTCTGAATTTACACATCGTATGTCAACGACATGTTGGGGGGGGGGAAATACTGCTCCAGACCGTCTGAAAGTCATTTCAGTCTTGAGTATCAAGGAACGCGTGGGCGGTCTTTAGGGAACCCTTTGTCTCTGTGATTGGTCACGTGACCCGCTGCGTGGAGGCCTTGTTTATAAACTTAGAGGGGGTTGGCGCATGCGCACCAGAGCTCATTCATTCACGACTACGCAGCTGAAGAGTTAAATAACAAGAAAACCGTCTTAAAAAACGGCTCGACGAAACTTTGAGACTTCGAAAGCAGAACAAGGAAAACGCTGCCGACGACGACATGGGGTGTTTTATAAACTCCCCCCCCCAAAAAAAAATTAGGCCTAATACGAAAGCAAAATCGTCTTTATTATTACAAAGGAAGCTGCTTGCGCCGAAATGAATCAGAGGGGGGGGGGGGGGAAACCCTCAGACTTCGCTTTCATAAACGCGGATTCATTGATAGCATGTTGTTGAACAAACGCATTGAAATGTTGAAAACACGGAGCGCTGGCTTTGGCCTCTTTCACACAGAGGCAGAAGTGAAGCACATCCAACTGAGACCCCGAGCCTGTCGGGTCCAACACAGTAAACAAAAGAATGTCAACAAGTTGAGGCATGACGCAACCTCTGCTGCAGTCACAATGAATGACACAAAAAACGTCCACTCAAAACCCAAATTACGCTTTTGCTCGGCTAACAAGAACTTCCACCAGTTCAGTTATTTTTGCTTTATTTCAGGAAGCAGCTGTCGGAGGGGGTTCTTATCGTCAACACGGCGAGCGTCACAACGACAGGGGGGGGAGAGAGAAAAAAAAAAGCGTAGTCGAACTCAAGCTGTCGTTTACCGTCAAATAAAGCCGTGACAACCCGACTGAAACACCGCGGCAAGGCTGCGAAAACGGAGGTGGCATGAAAGTCGGGTCAAAACTTAGTTTGAACCATTATTTCTTCGAAAATAAGTACTCAACTTCCCACTTACCGTTTCTTTCTATCGCCATCAAGAAACTCTGTGGCTTTCAGTCGAGGGGTGGGAACGAGGGCTTCCAGAGGACGCCTCCTATTGGCCGTTGAGCGTATCAGTGTCATGAAAGAGGCTATTCTATTGGCTGACACGACTGTGCAACGCAAAGAAGGCGGAGTTGAGATTGTTGATCATTTTCTGATTGGCTGAAAGTATATGCTTGTTACTGCCCAGTAACAGCTGATTGGAAATAACATGAACAATACACGGGTAGTTTCTCACTACAATACTGCGCATTACATTTTTCCACAACAGTGCGATGGTATGTTCCTACAGGCGTTTTATTTTTTTTATTTTTGCAAGATCTAGCAAATACAAGGGAATTTCAATAAGTCAGATTATTATTTTGGTGCGACTTTTGCTGTATGTATTTCCATTTTATTTTAGCAATTCAATTCAAAACTTGAAACTCATACAGTGTTTATTTTTGTTGATTTAGATGATTATGGCTTACAGGGTAACGAAGACAGTGTTGACAGCAAGTATTGGTGTTTTTTTTAACCCTTCTCTTTTGCTTTCTGTTTTTTTTTTTTTTTTTTTTTTTCCTGCAAAAAGCTTGCCAGCAGAAGAAAGGTTAAAACTCAATGAGATTTCATAGTATATGACTGCATTACAGAACACAGTTGGCCAAAACTAGCAGATGACATGGTTACCAAAATCTTCTCCAACTGTAAAAACTCAATACTTGTTTTTTGTTCCTCCTGACTCTGGTGCTTTGATTTCCAAATGAGATTCAGACTTTACTTTCATCTGAATAGAGGACTTTGGACCACTGAGTATAATTTAAACAACTCTATGTTGTACAGCAACAGTCCAGGTTTTTTTTTTTTCTTTTTAGCTAGGATGATTCAGATGCTGTGTCTCAACATTATCTCAGACTCTGTCACACTTTTTTCTTCCACTCAACTTTCATTCTTATCTTTAGCTATAGCAATCGACGTTAGCAACAACATTTTGCACCTTAAATTCTTAACCAAAGTTGCCAATGCCTATCGTCCATATGGGTGTAGGTCAAAACACTATTAAAAAGCACTTATTTATGTCAGCAAAATTTCTGATTTTTACTGCAGGCAAATCCACCAAATCTAACAGAAATTTAATAAAAAATTAAATATATCCCCTGAGTGTGTGATAAATCTGAATGCTTCACTTTTTGAACTGAATTACTGGAATAAATTACATTTTTTTATTTATTTATTATTTTTATTACTGCGATGTACCAGTGCTTTAGTCTTTTTAAACCGCACTTAGGTCTTTTATTAATTTTTTACCACCATCCTAATAAAATATACTCTGTGTTAAGTAGTTAAAAAAATAATTTCAACTTTCTAATCTTCAAGCACATTCGAAGCACACAAATCACTGGCCTGACTGCAAGTATATTGAAGTGATTCCTAGATCCTCAGTATGCTAATTTCTCAGATGAGTCACATCAGAATGACTCATTCTTGACACAGTCATTAATATTAAGGATAATATAGATTTAAATTAACAAATACAGTGATATGCCTCTCTTTTCTTGCTGAACTGAAAACATTTGCATTTTACATTTAGAAATGTTTTATTTTTGGCTATTTTTTTTTAATGTTCATTTGTGATCTTTTGTGCCTTTGCAAGTGCATCTTCTACCCATTTTTTTCCAAACATGATGCAAGAAAACCGTAGCTTTTTAAACCACAGGAACAACCGGGGCAACCCACGACCCACAAATGACACTCAGTGTTGAGTTGAGAAAGGCCCTGAAGTTATGGGTAACAACAAATAATCTCGCGTCACACAGAAATATAAAATGTTCTTTAATGACATGAAAAGTGAGACATGTGATTGTTTTAGTTTTTTTTTTTCTTCTTCTGGCTAAAGTTGTGGTCTTGCCGTAAAAAATAAAAGTGCTACTAAAAGGGTTGGAGATCAGCATTTTTAAATGTAAACTCAGCTGCAGACAAAAAAGACAAAAAAAAACAAAAAACAAAACATAAGAACTTTGTTACAAAATAAAATGAGAGAGATTAGTTGGGGGAAGAAGAAAATTACCCCTTTTTGATTCCTGTTCGGCAGGTATATGCAAAAATTGTCGTTGGCAGAGGTAGACAGCAATAATGTATATTTTACCTACATGAAGAAATATGGGCTAAATCTCACGTTAAAACACAGCAAAGGAAACTGTCTCAAGACACTGCCTACAATGACTACAATCCAGTGGAGAAATGTCTTAAATGAGAAGTGGGGCCTACACCGTATAATAACACTCAGTTTCAAAATAGTACAGCAATGTGTTGTATATTCTTACAAAACTATCAGCTATCTCTCCCTCTGACGTTGGCTTTGTTGTAAAAGCAGAGAATTTCGGCAAAGAGCCACTAACACTTATGAAGAATAAAATACCGTTTATCAGATTAAAGAGTTGTAATCTGCTGATAAACAAAGATGTACTCGAGTACAAATGTGAACTCAGTTCTGCTCTTAACACAGTATGAAAGATTTAGAAATGCAGCACGGTGAGAAGGTATTCACCCACTTTGCACATTTCTTCTTCTGTTGCTTTTTTTTTTTTTTTATCACACTTAAATGTTTCAGATTGCCAAATCTTAAGATGCGCCAGACATACCGTGAGTAAAATGCAAACGGCAGATTTCAAATGACGTGTTTACGAAAAAAAAAAAAAAAAGCTGTCAAAAATGAAATGGCTTCGTGTGAAAAAAGCAATTCCTCCAAAAAACCTTATAAACTGCTTGCTCCGCCCTTTGGGACAACCGCTGCCGTCACCCCATTTCTGTGGAACAAGTTTGGTTGGATGTTGCGGCGTCCTTTTAATTTAATTAACCTTAAAAAGGTTTTGCAGAATTCAC
Source organism: Poeciliopsis paucimaculata (assembly GCA_903067055.1). Classification (NCBI taxonomy): domain Eukaryota; kingdom Metazoa; phylum Chordata; class Actinopteri; order Cyprinodontiformes; family Poeciliidae; genus Poeciliopsis; species Poeciliopsis paucimaculata. The sequence continues at coordinate 10,663 of CAEGAD010066719.1, read as the reverse complement.
GTTTTCATTAAGTAAGGGACGTAATCTTGGTTTTAAAGAATCAAACCGGACCCCAGAGATTTACACTTCTAACACTATGTTTTCAAAATGCTGTGCCAGTTTTATGTCACATCTAACAGGACACACGCCCTCTATATTGTCCTGCTCTTCTCTCACCAGGCCATTAAACATTTCCCCAAAAGTCTTTGGGTTCATTAAGATTCTTTTGGCAAATGAGAGACGGGGCTTTGGCTTTGGCAACCTTCAGGGATGACATTTTGTCTCTTTCTTATGGTTGAATGATGAATGTTACGATTAACTGAGGGAAGAGAGGCCTCAGTTACGGGCTGAAGGAAAATCTCAATGCAGTTTTAGAGCAATTTTGACAGACATGTTGAAAGTTCTCAATTGTTCAAAGTTTTCTTGTGATTTTCTAACGTCTGGTAGTAGTAAGATCGCAATTAGGTACTTTCAAAGAAAACATGGTTAATTATAGCTAATGCAGGCATAATAAGGGAAGCGGTTACTTTTTTATTTGCATAGGAGCCAATTGGTTTGGAGAAGTTTTTCTCTACGTAAATGGAATTGCCATTTGAAAACCGGATTTTGTTTTTACTCAGGCCATCCTTGCACAATATTAAAATTTGTTTCAATATCTAAAACATTTGCATCCGACAAAAAGAAGCAAAATGGGCAGAAATTCATAAGGAGGCAAATACTTTATCATGCCATTGTAATTCATGTGGACTTCTCCTTCCGAGAAAGGCAGTGCGCCAAAACTGCCCATGATTATCCAAACATAAATCACCTTTGGCGTCCTATTTACGACTGGTAAAATTTAGAAATTTACAAGCAATAATACACTTTTTTTTTTTATCAGAATACCGTTGTCCAAAAAATGCGGTGAGGCATAACAAAGTGTTTCGGTTTTCAAAAAAAGTGAAGCACTTGACACTGACAAGTAAAATGCACACATACTCTTTACAGTGAAAGTCATGATTAATGTAATAAAACAGGCTTTAAGCAACTTCCGAGGTCGCGACTTTCTGTCACACGCTCTACTAACACGGGCCATACCTTAGTCTTAATTGTAAGACACTCAAATGTAGTGTAGTGGATTTTCACATTTCTTCTTCTTCTGTTTTGAATCGTGCTGTGGAAAACATCCACAGTGAGAATTTTTTTTTTCCTTTTTATTTGTTTCCGCCCTCTGCTTTATGGTTCATCAGAGTCGCTTTATGGACTCTGTTGCTCAATCTCAGCGCTACTTCCAAACAAGGCCACCAGCTGCTCCTCGTAATTAGCGATATTCCTCTTCATGATGTCCATGCAAGGGCCGAGGAGTCTCTCAAACGCTTTCACATCCATGACTTGGAGACAAAAAAAAAGACAGAAAGACAGCTTTGATTTTTATGGGAATTTTAGAAGGTCATGTAAAACATTAAGTCTTTACATTGAGTAAATCTCATAAAAGATCTTTTTTATTGGGGTAAAGGCAAATGCAAGATGCTAATTAAGCACTGCCTGTTTAGAGAAGATGAAAAAGGAGAGTTCATTTTGATGAATTACTCACAGGACACCTAGCAAAAATTTATGCTCCTTCATATTTGAACTTCAATAAATTTTGTCGGCTAAACCAATGCATGGTAGTGCATTTGTTTAGTAGAAACATAATGACACATGTTTTTTTATTAATACAAATCCAGCCCTTTCCCCTTACTAGAATCAGCGTGTTCAAAGTCAACTTTAAATTCTAATTCAAAAATACTTTACACACTAATACACTATTAAATAGACATAAAACATGGTGGTAACAGTTTGTCTTTGGTAGAGACATAAAAAGCTGATCAGTTAATAAAAAAATAGTTGATGGATTTGGGTGGAGGTCCCCCAGACCTTGAGCCAATGGAATGGCTTATATCAAAGTCTAATTAGGACGGCCCAGTCAAAGTTCAGACCTAAATCTAGTTAATCTGTGGAAAGACTTGAAAATTGTTTTTCAGACAAGCTGGTGGAGACAAATCTCAACAGATCTGCAGTGAAAGGCGGTTCCACAAAATATTCAGTCTGGAGGGGAAAACATCTTCATGCCACGCGATGTTAGAAAATGTAAAAACAAAACAAATTCCACAAGTAACTGTGGCTGCAGTCATCCGTGCTTTTGGTGTCTAGTGTTCTTAACAATATCTCCTGTCTTATGAGTAATTCTGCACAAACAGTTTTAGGGGAGGAAAAAAAAAAGACATAGCAGAAGAGTGAGTATGAATGGCTGCCTCGACCCCTAACACAGCACATCAAAGAAGTGTACAAAATGTACCCAAGCATTTGACACTCCCCACAGCATATGCCGATGCAGCTCTGGGCTTGTTTGTGACAAGAGCCAACTCCCCAAAATACTGGCCCCTCGTGCACATGGCAATATCGAGCTCCTCTTCCTCCTCCTCGTCTTTTTTTGTCTTGTGAGAAACAAAAAGCACAGGGATAAGAAAGCAGAACCGAAAACACGCTTCCAGCACCCGCTTTGTGCTTGTGCTTCCAGTTGTGAGATTGAAAAGCAAAGTGGACACGGAAATCATTTTAAAACGTCCAAAATTACCCGGCTCCTCTTCATGGTGATCCTAACTTGGCCGCTCTCAACGATGTAAAAGCAATCCGCTAAGTCACCCTGTTGAAACACAGCAATGCAGGTAAGTGGACTCAGACTTTGCAAGTGCAAAACAGAGGATGAAATGACTAAAAACACTCAACGCAGAGACGAATTACCTGAGCAATAATTTGCTGTGAGTCATTGTACACCCTGGTGGACAGCACGTCTACGACCTTCATTCTCTCCGACACCTGAAAAGACATCAGGCTATCAACACTTTCACTGTGAGTCCGTGGTGCCCTTTGTTTGACACTGTGGTGCAAAGCTGACCTCTAAAGATGTGAGTAGGGGCAGAGTTTCAATGAACGCTTCGTACATCTTCCTCTTCTTGGCGTTGTTCTTCACTATAATCCTCCGGAATGTAAGACGATCCTGAAACAAAGTTTGAAATAAAACAACTTTTTATTTATGTCTGTGTTTTTTTTGTTTTTAAAAATTTTAAATTTTTTTTTATATATATATATATATATATATATATATTTATTTTTTTTTTTTTTTTTTTTTTTTTTTTTATTTAATTTTTTTTTAATGGTCACAATGACCTGACAAGAACAGTTTTTTAAAAAATCAAACTTCTCTGGCTCCTCCCAGTGAACCAGCTGCTAAATATTGAAACCCACTGCTTCCTGTCATAAACAACCAATCAGAGCTAGGAGGACGGTCTTAACACCGTCAATCATGCTCGTGTATGTGCTGCTCCCAATGTTCCCTCATTCAGCTTGCACCATTGTTGAAGCTCAGGACTGCCAGAGTGCTGCAACTCTGCTGGCGGTGGAGAAACAACCCAACGTTACAGGGAATCTGACAATTTCTTGAATTCTCAGCTCAGTTTGCTGAGGAGTGAGGAGCTGTAGTGCTGCAGAGTGCAAGGGGGAGGAACCTGTAGGGTGTGCACCTTCAAGTATAAGTGAGCATATATAATATTATAGCATACATATATAAATCGTAGACAGAAGGATGGAATACGTGAAAATGAAATTATGACAATAAAGCATTTAAATAACTTGTAAAATAGGCATCAGTTGTTGGCCCACTGGTTGGCTTCAAAACAAAATGGTGAAAGTAGAATTGCAGAAACACTTAAACACTGACAATATATAATTGACTTGTGGCTGGTGGACAATCAGCTTAACTGTTAAGTCTCCAAATCAAATTCTGCCAAGGGCCCAGCACAGCCTGTCATTTCAAGAGGTAAGCGTATCATTACGCTTCTTATTATTATCATTCCAGACTGCTCTGCTGTTTTTTCAGACATCAACTCTTATGAAACCAAAATATGCATTAGGTCTCAAAATGAGATAGTGATTTTTTTTTTGTTTTGTTTTTTGTTTTGGTGCAACAAAAGCATTTATTCAAATGGTAAAAAGAAACACAGCGCTCAAATGTTCCTCCTGCTTGTGCCATCTGTCTGCAATACAGTAACAGTGGTTTAACATGCCAAATATTGCTCAAAGAATAAGGCGTCAACATAAATTACATTGAACTACACTGTAGGAAGTACCAGTAGCTGCAGAGGGCGCCCTCCTCAACAATAGCCGAGACTCGCCAGGACAGGACAGGCTCGAGAGCCACACGCCTTAATAAAGAGGTAAGTACTGGTGCAGGTCAGACGGCAAATAACATGTCCACTGTAATGTTCTGTAAGCTCAGAGACTCTCTGGCACCACTTGCTCATCCCCAGACGAAGCTGGCTGCATGGTGAAGAGAGGAGCTCCTGCCCGTTCACAGCTTAAGCTGCACACTCTAAGACTCTCAGGTCAGCAGAGGGTTCAGCGTCAACGTCCCTCGTCTCCCGTAGATGACATAACAGAGCCGCTAGCTGCTCTTTAAGGACACAAACCTTGCTGAGTCATGAATAAGTGGGATGTTTCTCTTCCAACCCAACCGTCGCACTGCTCATCCGGCCCAAGGGGAACTTTTTAGCGACAAAATTGCATCCAAATTCTATTGAGTCATTTCTACTATTACATTAGCTTTTAGTGAATATGTAAATTCATATCAAGCAGTGATATTACTCCTCTAGTCTGATTCGCACATCCACTGGATTTCATACAGACGAAACCAGACGTTCACATGTTGTAGGTCATGTGACTTTCTTCTCCCTTTCCTCTTTTGGATAAGCGTCGTTTTTTTTGGGGGTTTTTTCAGCTGAAAGCGTGTGGATGGGCAAGACAGCCTACAAACTTCACTCGGGTCCAAACCGTTTTTAAATTTTGTGAAAGAATACGCAAAATGTTTGACCTAAGTAGAAAAAAAAGTATCAAACACGAACAGTTTGGTCAATGCTAGCCTACGTCAAAAAGTTTCTGACTTCATTTCAAACAGTGTGGAAGAAGCAGAGACTGCGTCAGTTAATGCCTCAACTGTACATTATGTTACCCAATCCTGACGGTGCCATTTCCATCTGTAGCATCATGCTGCAGCACAACCACAAACAGCCTGGGTGTTTATTTAAACTGTGCCAGCTGACTGCACAGCGTATGTCATTAAAACCTGAGCAAGCAGCAGCCAGCTGTGCTCCTGCCCGGGTGCGTAATGTTTTACTCACCAGGCACCAAAGGGCTCCAGGCGAGGTTGCAATTATGGTGGCCGCCCTCGGGGTGTTGTACATCAGCGCCAGTTCTCCAAAGCTGCCCTGGTTGTCATAGGAGCCCACCAGCTTCTCCGCGCCCTCAATCTTCACAAAAATGTTGAACGTCCCACTGACCGAAAGCAAAACCGCGAAATAAACGATTGAAAAAAAATACAGAAAGACACAATTAATTGTTTAAAAGTAAGTGTGTGTAGCACCTTTCGATGACGTAGAAGTTGTCCCCGTCATCATCTTGATCAATGATGTGCTCTCCCTCTGTGCAGAACTTTTCAAACATGGCATCCAAAACCTGAGACATCTGCTCCTGAGAAGGACAGAAACATAAGGCTGTTTCAATTTCTTTGTGTTTGAAAAAAAAAAAAAAAAAAAAAAAAATCTATATTCAACTTAAACAGCTGACCAATGGTTGAAATGACGCAGGGAGGAAAAACAAACTACGTAAATCTGCTGGACCAGTGAGTCTCATGTACTCACTGGATCTAAGTTCTTGAACAGAAGAATGTCCCTGCAGGCTTCCTGTAGTCTCTGCCTCTGCTCGTCGGTTTTGGGGTGGGTAACCTGCAAGACAAAATGCGTTTCATGTGGGCCTGTCTCACGGTGGTCGACGATTACGTAAAGAAATTCTTCATATTCTTCACCAAAGGGAAGAATATGGTCGTCCGATTCTAAGAGAAATGATATGTCTGTATGATTGCTGTGTGGTCTAAAGTTTACCCTTGGCTCTTTATCTTCTTCATCTTCGTCAGGGTTGAACGCCTCTGCACACACTGTGTCACAGAGAGCAACAGAGGAAAATATTGTCACATCTATGCTGTGCTTTGTCGATCTCAAAGTAAATTTATTATATTACAAGCTGCATTTAATCATATTTGCACAGAACCCTGTAGACAGTAAAGACAAACAGCTTTGTTCCCCATCCTGTTATCATACCTCTGAACCTAACTTTTAGAGGTATTCACAGCCCTTCAGTTTTTGCAGATTTTGTCCCATTGCACCCATAAGCATCATTGTTTTTTGTTTTTTCATTGGCACTTTATTTCACAGACCGACAAAAAAGAGTGCATAATAATGACGCGTAAGGGAAATTATGTTTGATTTTCATAATTTTCTACAAGCAGAAAGAGTGGCATACATCAGTCATAAGCCAAAAGAGTCAAATTTAGGAGTGTCGACCTTTGCAGACGTCTCTACCCACCGTGCGAATCTAAAGACTGTGTTGTTGGATTTAGGTCTGGACTTTGGCTGGGCCATTTCAACACGTTAATACAAACACATAAAAAAACAAACAAAAAAAAAAACAAAAAACTAAACTGAATGTTCCTGAAAAGCCCATTTATTTCAGGAACTTTACAACTAATTGAAACACATTATGTAGCTTAATTACAGATGGATGTTTGAAAGCCGTTATTTAGTTATGACGATTTTTAGCAAATGGGTAATGAAAAAATTTCATTTGAAATTAGACCATTTCATAAGACCAATGGAAAAAAAACATTTAATATAGAAATGTGGGTGTAGTAAAAAAGTATATTTTATACCTGTGTGAAGGTTATTTTAAAGTTATTTTTAATCTGATAAACCGTCTTCATCTGAATGAATATTCTGATTTATTGACTTTATGTATTTTGGATTGTGTTGTATCTCATTTGTTTAAGGAAGCCTCTAGTCCCACTCTCAAGTCTTTCTGTCTTTATGCGTCCCGTCATCAACTCTGATCATCTCCCTTGTCTTTAAATCCTAAATATCCACGCAGCATAATGCTGCCACCCCCATGTTTCCAAGTGGGAACGGTGTGCTCAGGATAATTTAGGTTACCTTAATTTACTCTTTTTTTTTTACATTGAGGTTTGTGTTTGTCTCAAGTTGAAAGGGATGTGGATACTTTTGCAAGGCATTGTGGGTAAACTGTGCTATGTTTCAAACAGAATTAAACAGCAGCATTTTATTCAAACATTTTTTACAGTCCTGCAATAACACTTTCAGGATAAGGAATGAGTTAAATCGTTTTTGCAGGTCCAATTGCAAAAACGATCGGCTATCTTCAAGATGAGCCGATCCGAAATGCTCACGGTTTAGCTAAGTACAAGTGGAACGTTTCATATCAGCAAAACTGCAGCCATCTTTCCGCTAGAGCCACAACCTTTCCCCACTATTGTGAGCGAGAGATAATTATAAGCATCACTTGTCCTGATTTCCTCACCCACGTCACTCACTGACATAATAAACCAGGTTCAAGAAAGAGCAGCTTCGCAGCCTCTTACAAATCAACCGTATTGTAATAAGAGGGAGGCGATGACAAAAGACAGCTGGCAAAAAAAAAAGAAAAGAAAAAAAAAGATTTTCATTTGTCGGAGAAGCTGCCCATTCTCCGACAAATGACACAGACCAGAGCCACAGGATGTTAATAACCAACTTTAACAAGCGGCAAACTGCAACTCACCCGATGCTCTTCTGATGAATCTGTTTATCACTGGCGCTGTAAACAACGAAAAGCCACATGTTCAGTTTCATCATAAGCTGAATTGCTCTGGAAGCTGTTATTGAAAAGAGGTTTAGGTGGCTGTGATTTCACAGCTCATACCCCCGCAGAGCCCAACTCATTAAGGGATCCATATTCATCTCGGTAAAACCTGAATGAGGACAGCTGCTTTGAAGTGGATTTAGGTCTTTGAATAATTTCAATGAGAGGGGAAAAAAAAAAACATTAAAATGTAACACAGTGTAAAAGTGCCAAGCTCCTGGAAAATAGATCAGCATGAAATGTATAGTAGGAAGTCTCATCTATTGATAGCTTCCCAGTCACGCAGTGGACAGGGGAAGCTGGCTGAACGATCATCAAGCGTGACCCAAAAACTTGTCGATTTAACAAATAAACCTGCCCATATGTAGGCGCCACAGCCAGCCGGTCAGTCGATTAAAGCTGCAACTAAATCGAGCTGTCGCTACCCAAAATAGCAGATGTTTAAAATTACGATTGTTGATTTGAATTTTTTGGTGAAGCGTTGGCGATTTAGTGTAACAAGTGTAGTTAAATATGTTTTGCTGCTTGAGCCTAAAGACAAATTTTCTGTAAACTGTATGTTTTTGGGGTTTTTTTCAATCGTTGTGCCCCTTTTTGAATATCCATCATCTACTCTTGGTACCACCTTTAAATACCAGGATCCCATATTTTAAAGAAAGAAAAAAAGAAATAAAAGGCCTGAAAAAAGAAATCAAAGCAAGTGTTTTGTTTTTTTTAGTGGAGAAGTTTTAACACTGCAGCACATGTAAAAGTCTTGACATTCTACCATGGGGTTTGGTTTTGGTGTACCACCCAAAGTTTAAGTTGCATTTTGTTGGATGTTGAATTGTTTTTAGAAATTCCAGTTGAAAATGCGACGAGAATGTCCTGGGACAGCTGTTTGGAAAAGCTGGCGATATCAGCCATAACTCAGACCCCCCAGGTAGTGTAAAATGTAATTAAAGCTTCAGGTAAAATATTTGTCAATGGCTCCCAAAAAACAAGCACTCTACAATCTCCATTTAAGAACATTTTTCCATGAGTTTGTGAATTGGACTGGATTAAGAGCAGAATACTGAGACTGACTTTTATGACTAAGTCAGCGTCAAACCAACAAATTCCTCTTGTTTTTCCAACTTGCAGCAAGAATGCACTCAGCTCAATTAGTTGTAATAACTAATGATTGTCTTCATTTAGCACCTTTAACCAAACGTTTCCACGACCGAACTCGAGGAGGGAGATAAAACTGTGCTTGGTGATCCGTGGTTTTATTTGCAAGTGCAACCCCACAATAAATTCAGCTTGGGGCCCTATTTATGCGCGGATCGGCCCTGCAACCGGCCCTTTTAAACCCCACCACTCACTGGGACGCTGTCTCTGATGTGTTTTGCTGCTGCTTGCATCTCTGCATGGCCAGAGGTTTGAAATACAATCACACTTCAGGACACACAAAATGTCACCTTTAAAGCCAGGCGTTGATTTGATCTCCTGTTTTTCCATCTATCCCCCCCCACCCCTTCTTATTGGCTATTGTGGTTAAAATGGCCTGGTTTTAAATGGCCTTAAAATACAAAAAAAAAAAAAAAAAAAAAAAAGGAAAGATGTCTTCATTCTGCAGCTGTTGCAATCGAAATGCATTCTTAACCCAAATAAAAACCCTGATTCGGAGATGCAGAGCTGGACACGTTTAGCACGTCTCTCAGCCTCTCTGACCATATATGGCGAGTGACAGCGCGGCGGTGGATGCAAGGTGGCGAGCATCTCTGCGCCTCGTTTCCAGCGTCTCCCAGCCGCGCACTCCACCGTGCATGCATATGTCTCGACATGCATTAACATCCCCTACGTGCACAAAAATAAACAAAACAACAACAACAACAACAAAACAGACACACATCGGCTTACCTATGAATTCCTCGTCGTCGTCGTCCTCGTCCTCCTCCCCGTTCTCCGAATCGATCTGCATGGCCTCGTCAATAAAATTGACCGCTTTCCCAGATCTCGGGGCCGAATTTTGGTCATTGCCAAAGGAGGCCTCTTTGGTCTCGCTGTCCTTCAGCCGGGTGAAGTACTGTAGCGCGAACTCGAGCAGGTCCCTGGGCTGATTCCTCAACACTTCCACGGTAAAGCTCTGCAACAGCTCCGTCAGTCCCTCGGGGATTTCTATACTCATTCCTGTTTTCAGGCTTTGGATGTGGACAAAACCGGTTTGCTGCGAATTCTACAAAATATCACACACACATGCAAAGACAAAAACAGCTTCCCCCTCCTCCTCCTCCAGATGGAAATAAGGATAACCGGGTGTATAGTCCGGCCACCCCCCAAGTCAGTCAGTCAGTCAGTCAGCGAGCCGTCCACAGCGGATCCTCTCTTTTTCTTCAATGAAAATGGCTGTGGATTTTTTTTTTTTTTTTTTTTTTTTTTGGGTCCAAGCATCTTCTGCTGCTTCTGGCAATAGGAAACCCACGCATGTGACCATGGAATCCATGGCAACCACCTATCCAGGGATTGCGTACATGAGCAGCGGCGGCGCAGAAACTGCAGTCAGTCGCAAAATACAAATTATGGGAAAGAGAAGCCGACGTGTTGTCAGACATGCATTTTCACCGGAGGAGGTCGGATCCTGCCGGCAGAACTAGACATCACATCATGCTCATGTTCTTTCTTTGTGTGTGTGTGTGTGTGTGTGTGTGGGGGGGGGGGGGGTGTGTGTGTGTTTGTGTGTGTGCGTGTGTTTGTATGTGTATCTCGTTATATCGATTTTAAATATTGTGCAATTGATAATAAGGGGGTTGATCAAACGCATCGGTGCTCAACTGTGTTGTTTTTCTATTTTGTTTACTTTTTTTTTATGCCTGTTAACTCTTGTTATTTCAGGTTGAGATCATGGAACCACACCCTCAAAGAATGTGAGGAAAATAAAAGTCATGCGGATTGAAGTTTGCAT
>CAEGAD010066718.1:0-70477 GCA_903067055.1 Poeciliopsis paucimaculata | reverse complement strand
AATTGTTTCTGTTTTTTTTTTTAATTTTATATATATATATATATATATATATATATATATATATATATATATATATATATATCTACAGATATATATATATATATATAACAGATACAACATATATATCTATATATATCTATCTATATATAGATATATATATAGATATATTTATATATATATATATATATAGATATATATATAGATAAATCTATAGATATATCTATATATATATATCTATATATATCTATAGATCTATATATATATATAGATCTATAGATATATATATAGATCTATATATATATATGTATTTAAGAATAGTCTTTTTAACCCCTGTATGCAACAGTGGCAAAATCCAAGTATTTTCAAAGTCATTAGAATTAGAAGAACCAGTAAAACTTTAACTTTAGCTAATCAGGAACTTAAGTGTAACATGGGGGAACTGCTTCAGAATCAGAGCAGAGGAGCTGTGAATTAAAGCAGAGGGGGTGAGGAGGAGAGCAGCATTTCATTTAAACAGTATCTAATTGGTTTTTACTTTGATGTCCAATACCAGCCACCATGGGATGGACAGAATGGGCTTTTCTTCAGGGAGATTTATCTTAAACAGCGTAAAAATATTCCATATTTTCTTATTAACTTTAACCTGCAACACTTAGCTCAACAGACAATTTGGAAAACAAACGTGTCTGTGCCACGGCGGAAAACACACATCCTGGAACGTGGAGCGGCTGAGAAAAAATTGTAACAACCTCACTGAGGAAGACCCGTGCAGTGTGAGCTCTCAATAAAGATAGTTAACTCAAATTCTCAAAAGTCACTCGTGTGAGAAGCTCTGGAAATGTTTAACTGAATGATAAAAAGCAAGAGCGACAGGAGAAACAGTTCAATTATTTATTTGTTTCTTTCCCAGCTTAGTTGTCTTAAAAACCAAAACGGTGGTTAAAGATCCACAAGACATGTTCAAGAATGCATTTGGTCTAATATATCTTTTTTATGTATGTGTGTGACTCCAAAACACCTGAAAAAAAGTATTTTATTTGTTAATGAGAATCAGATTGAGGTAAAGACTTACTTTTTCTTAGAGTCAAAGTTATATCAGTCAGAGAACAACTGTATAACTCATGGTATTTTAAGAGGGGCAGCATTATGTAAAATCAACTTCTTTTTGCTTTGCATCACATTATAATGTTATTCCCTCATTAAAAACATATTAGAGGTTTTGCCTTCATTCTTTCATGCACGTTTGAGAAATTATTTAATCTCCGGTAGCAACAATTCTTCTGTGCAAAATGGCTGGGTGGTCCTTGCTCCGCCTACAAGAATGAGGCTCCTCCCCAGAGGTGCAGATTCCACACACAGCTCCTTCAAACTAGCCAGCAGCAATTAGTAAACAGCTGGTGGAACTGCGAATCAGCTGAGCTCATTTAAAATGCTCAGGAAAAAATGTTGTTAAAGGGTTAATAGAGGAGCCTAAAAAAGACAGAGGCCCAATTACAAGTCATTAAAAGTTAATAAAGTCAATTTATTCCAAGTCATACCTCCCTTATTCATCATTTTTATAACAACTGAAGGAAACATAGTAACTTGATTGTGCTATAAAATGGCACTATGTGCCAGTGAAATACACAACACTTCCCCTTTAATAAAACATAACACACACAAGCTGAAAAGTGTATTTCCTGTTTGGATTACTGTTGAGTGTCAAACCCCAATCTGCTTCCTCATTCTCAGTCAGCACTTCAAATACCTCATCAGGCACACAGGAAGAAATGTCTTAGTGAAAATTTACATCAAGCTCAGAATTAACCCTGCATACAACAGATACTGTAATAAAAACTTAATAACAAGTTTTTTCATTAGCTTTTCACATATTCAGCCATCCAAAAGCAGTGGCACCATATGACCAAATACTAAGTTATTATTATTTGGCAATAATAATAACTTATTATTGCCAAAGTTATTATTTGGCAATAATAACTTTTTTTGTGAAAGTTATTATTGCCAAAATTGCAATACTATAAAATCGTACTGCTTCCTCCTACAGACTCTTTTTTTTTTTTTTTGTCATACTTACATGTTTCAAATCATCCAACACATTTTGATTGCAGACAAAGCGAATCGGAGTAAGTATAAGTCAGACCTTCAAACGCAGGCAGTTTGATTAAGGTCACACCACATGATCTCAACTGAATGTAAGTCCCGACTTTGATTAGGCCTCTTCCAAACCATGATTTTATATTTTCTGAGTCATTCAGAGTTGTCCTTGATGGTTTGCTTGGAGAGCACTTGAAGAAGAACTGAAACATTCTCCTTCAGGATTGCCTGCTATAGAGCATTATTCATGGTTGAATCAAATATAGTGAATCATTTAGGTCCTGAAAGAGCACAGCAGTCTTAGAATGTCAAACCCACACAATCTATGATGTTCGTTCACTGAAAAGCTCGTTTAGTTTTCTGACATGTTGTGTATTTTAATGTTGCACAGATGTTCCAAAAAAGTTCCTCTTTTGTCTGATCAGTTGACTGAATATGCCCCCAAAAGTTTTAGGAGTCATTACAATAATTTCTATCAAATAGGAGATGTCTGTCATCGTGTTAATTTTGGTCAGCAGTGAGTTTAGGCTTGAAACTCTCCCATGGAAATCTTTTTTTCTCTCTTTCTTATCTTACAACTTACACAGAACTTAAAACTGCAGCATGTAAACTTTTACAAAAACTATGTTTATTTTTTCTACTGCAATTCATCTAAGCTTTAAAAAAAATCTGATCACGGTTTATAAACAATATAAAACAGGGTGTTTGGAAACTTGTTCGCCAGGTTGGTTAATTTTTTTTTTTTTTAATCTAATATATAAAATCAGAAATAAAAACCTAAATTTTACATTTGTTCAGATTGTCGTTTTCTGTTATTAAAACTTGCCAGTGGACCAGAAGTACAAACTGAAGAAATCTGTAAGTTAGCAAAATCTTTAGAGGTCAAACTGCATCTGTCAGATCTAACTTCCATAAAGTAACAGTCATGGTCCTCCACTCTGAGGCCTTTCAGATCATGCAGGGTGGGTTAAAGAGTCAAAGGGGCGTGGCCTAAGCGTGTTGCAGTCACCTGTTAAAGACATGTGGGATTTCCTCTGTGCTGCCTTCTTTATGTAGATGGGAAGTTCAAACTCATTCAGTGCTTTCAATGAGATCACGTTTGTCATCTGTATGTCGTCTGCATCAGATTTCTTTTCTCAGATCAGACTGAAAGTGGCTCACTGTGCCGCTGCCTTCACCTTTCTTTAATCTCGTATTGCCCCTGTAAATCAAGTGGTTGTGGGTTCATCGTGATATTGGTGTATCAACTCTAACCTCATATTTCATGCTGAGAACCTTCAGTTGATTGCGTCATAAGCACAAATAGATCATGGAATGAAAAGATGATCCAGAGAAGGCTGCAGAGAGTTGAAAGCTTTGTCACAGCAAATCAGATTTAGGTGACTGAGGAAAACGTGGATTTAGTGCAGCTGATATCATCTTCAGATTTTACTCAAATATTTGCCATTGCATGAATTTCAAATATTGTTCAGTATTACACTGGATGTAGTATGGTGTTATAATTAGAGATTTGATGTTAATATTAATATTTGTATTGTTCTGAGGAAAAAAATTCCAGGTCAGATTTCAGTGCCCCATCCATAAGGGCAGATCTAGTCACTTTACTTCTACGCTTTGTGTTCTTTTTCTTAATTCCTAATTGCATTTTCTGAACCACTTGAAAGAAAGTTTGTTGCAGTTTATTTTTACGTTTCACCCAGTTAGTCAACCTGTTGTTTTTGTTTCAGTTTCTTTATTATTTATTTTATATTGGCTTTTCCACTCCTAATTGAACCAACAGAACAAATTAAAGTTGTGTTGTTTTTACATGTTTGACCAAGCTGGTAAAGTGACTGGTGTATCTAAGTGAGCTGTTCTGATGCAGTTAGCAAGTCAATTTGTAATCCAGTACATCTATGTTGGTGTTTAAAAAAAAGAAAGATTTTAGGTTAATTCGTCTGTTTCTCTGTATTGGATGGACTAAACCTCAGATATCGGTATCGGAAGTGAAGAAGGTGGATTGTGTGTCTCTAATTATAATCACTAACACCATCTTCATTCTCTCTTTAAAATATCATGCAGTGATCAGTTAAGGAAAACAAAATCCCTCCACTGTAGCATCCTGATGAAAAATCCTCCTCCTGCATTTCTAGTTCTGTTTTTAATTTGGACAAAAACAGGAATAATAAGTGAGAATTCATCTTATGAATGAATGTTTTTTTTTTTATTTTATTTTATTTTTTTAACATTTTATAGTCATTCTATAACTGCACTCCGTTTTGTTCACATCTGTGCATTACTCCTGCTTGAGAAATTTCACCTGACTGAAGTCTCTGTAGGTTTTAATCCTCGGCTTGTACTGTGTTGGCTTGAGAAAGATTTTCACCTTCATAAATTGCTAAATATTTTGTGCCACAAGTTAAAATGAAAGTCCCTGCAGTCAAATCTTATTTTCTGTGGAGGGAGTTAAACATCTGTGAGGTGCTTTTATCAGAGCTTCAGGAGCAACAATAGCTCAGCAAAAAGAACAAAAACACATTTTGGTCACTAAAAAGGAATACCTGTCATCCAGACCAAGATATGTTTAATTTAATACTACACCTTAAGGAAACCTCTTTGTGTTGTGGACTTATAACCTGCTTGGTGCTGGAAAGTTTAGTCAAAGGTGATCATTCTGATTAAAAATGCAGCTCTGCATATCCTTGATGCTAAGCACATGTTTATGTCACTTTCCTCCCCAACTTTGGTACATGTTCTCAACATTTCAAGCTTGCAGAGATTCGTAGAGTGGAAGTGTGACTAAGTGCAAATATCTGACTGAAAACAAATCCCAACCATTTAGTGATTCAACTGTCCATATCAACATCCAGATCGCTACTCCCGCTCCCAGACAGCGCATTAAGGTCTTTTATCGTAGCTCCAGTTTGATTACACTTCTATCTTTTTAACCGCCGAATTCTGTCTGCAATCTATCCACTGATCGCTGAAATCTGCCAGAGGCTATAAGAAATAACAGCACTTTAACACGAGATAAGATGTCAACATGGATAGGATTTTAGATGAGTCCATTAAAAATAAAGTTCACATCTTTCTGTGGGTTCGTGTGCCTCGCTGAATATTAAGACCCACATCAAATCCAATTCAGTCACTGCAGTGTCTGCATTAGTTTCAACTTTTCAACTTGTTTTGAACCAAATCAAATCAAATCACACTTTATTAATGCCAAAAAGGGAAAACTGTGTTGTTGTACTTTCTATAAACGTAAATACAATGAGTCATTATGGAGACAAATTGGAGAGGAATAATGCGATGGGGAGGATATTTCACACTGCAGAGCTGAGCCAGGCGGCGACGGAAACACTGAATTAATTTTGTCCTAATTAAATTTGAAGAATGCACATCAGGAGTACTAGGAGTAAACAATAATGGAAGAATGAGTCGATTGTTTTTCTGAAGCTCCTATGACAAATATGTCGGCTATCTGAACATTCCCTCGAGACATTCGTGTGCCGCTGATTAGGATGAGGGCAAAACTCTAATACTTTCATTTAGACAAGAGTCTTTTTCCCCAACAGTATTTTCTTACAGAACAAACATATACTGCAAATGCAACTTCAATGAGTCTTTAAAGCAAGAATTGGGTGCACACACTTTTCCATTTTAATGTGGATTTTCAGAATCATCCCATATGAGCTGGAATGTTTCAGTCGATGCCTCGGAATGACGGCATCACCGGGATGGTGGAAGGTCCTCACATCACCCTCACTTTTACCAAACATTCTTTGGTAACACTTTTTTTTATGGGGTGTGCATAAGATTGATATGACGCTGCCATGAACATGAACGTGTCTTTATGTATGTTTATGACTGTTGTCATGAAGTGTCATTCTGTAAATAATGACACTTTTAATGGAAAGTTGCTTTGAAAGCTGCATGAAAAGTCCAATAAAAGTGCCAACTTTGCATTATTTGGTAGAAAATGACACTTTAATGGACTTTTAATTATTTACTAAACTATTATTTACAGAATTACACTTCATGACAACAGTCATAAACATTCATAAAGACTCCTTCATGTTTATAACCGGTGTCATGTCATGTTTATGCACATCCCTTCAAATAATTATTTGCATTCCTGGTTCATGTGTGTTACCTCATACTACTATCACATACAAAATAAAAAAAAATAAAATAAATAATAATAATCTGGTCTCCAAACACTGCTTGCTCTCTTGGTGGGCTGCCTCAAACTTTCAGTTTGAGCCACTAACACCATCTTCACTTATGCAATTATTGGTAGTTGCATACAATAATAACTTTATGAGATTTTTTAAAAGTTCTTCAGGTTCATATGAAGCAGTGGAGAATAGTACTGCTGATGTTTTGTAGCTGGAATTATAAAGTCATGAGCTCCTGTTTGGCGGAGAGAAGCCTGACATTTTATAAACTAAGCTCTCTGAGCTGCCTGCACTGGATTAAAGAAGTTTTAAACTAATACTCTGTCATACATTTTCCACATTGCACAAAGTTCAAGGAAAATTTGGTTTTTACAAAGCTCTGTGCCGATGCAAACCTCCTGCTTGCACCCAGGTTTGTGTCTGTTTCCGCCTGGCTGTGTGATCTCCGAGTACAGACACGTTGTACAGGCTGCAGAGACTTTTAGGTGTCACAGCAAAAAACACAACGTCTTTAATAAATACACAAAATATTGCGACTAAAACAGCCTGGTGACGTCGCAAACATCATCCTATAAATAAGACCCATGTGGTGCCTTAGAAGATAAAAAGCTAAGTGGCTTTGCAAGCAAACATCATAAATAATCTTTAGAAATGTCAGGTGCTGGAGTGAAAATAATAGAAAAATAGACAATTAGGTCAGAAAAACCTTGAAAGACTCTGAGAGAGCTTGGAGAATTACTTCTCAAAAGGTATTTTAACATATTACAACCAAGGAAGATGAAAAAAAGAAATAAAGAATGACACTGAGCAGGGTAAAGTTAAACCCTCAAAATGTGACAACAGTTTTACCAAAGAATGGACTGAAGAGAAAACCAAACTCTAGATCATAATTCAATTTGAAAATTCTTTAAAGTGACAGTACTATGTGTTTTCCGGGCACATAGTGCCATTTTATAGTACAATCAAGTAAGTATGCTATCTCCAGTGGTTAACACCATGAAATTGGACCTCTGTCTCTTTAAGAAACTCCTACTCTTTCCATCACTCCTTCACTCAATATTATCTATTATTATATACCCTTTAACAACATTCTTACCACTGAGAATTATCTCATATAATGAGCTCAGCAGATGCTTGCTAATTGCTACTGACTAGTCTGAAGGAGCTCAGTGGGAGAGATATGGGGGAGGGCTGCTGTGTGAGAGGGAAGCCTGTAAACTACAGCTCTGAGGAGGAGCTACGTCTTCGAAGGCAAAGCTAGGTCACCTAGGCGTTTTGCACAGCTGAACGGTTCTTATGGGAGATTAAAGAATTTCTCAAATAATCATAAAAGAACCAAGATAACACTCCAGTTATATTCTTGATGAGGGAATAACATTATAACTTGGTGTAGAGCTCAAAAAATGTATCTTACATAACATTGCCCCCTTAAGAATAATGTTACAGTTGAGTTTTGAAAGAATGAGCAGGAAAAAAAAAGTTCCAGTCATCCCAGATCAATCAACCAATGGACCAACCAATCAGTCCACCAGGAAGTGGGGGATACCTTAGACAGGTTGCCATTTTGTTCCAGTCTTTCATCACCTTTATGATTGATAACTGAAACTGTGAATAAATTTTACTGTAAAGGAATCAAACTTTAAACTTGTTAAATTGAGATTTTTCTCATAAGAAAAGCCCCAAAACATTTGACTTTGTTTCCAGTTCTCAGCTCTGCCCTCAAACGAATCTCTGAGCAGAACCAGAAAGCCCACTGAACTTAACTCAAGGATGAAATATTGCTAATGGCGCCGTCGTTTTGCTGTCTGGAGTAATTTCACTTTTAAACTTAGGCACTGCTGTGGGAAATGCATTAACGCCACAAACATCAGAGAGACTCTTTGCACGCTGGTGTGAATGCCCATTATCACAACTCTTCATTATCACAGAATTATTCAGTGACTGTGAATGACTTGAAATGATCTGCTGTTATCTCTGCCCTCTAGTTAATTGCTGAGTGAGGCGTTTGCATCATTTATTTCACCGTTTTTAATTTCTTTCTAACACAACCAGAAAGTTGAATTGGACATACCAGAAGACTCTGGTGTTATTTTGCATCACTGGCTGGTTTTCTATTAGAAAAAGCTTCCATTCTCATAGCTAGCGCTGTGAACTGCAGCTCCGTCGTGGTGCTTGACTCTAAACTCCTGTTCTCGTTTCCTGGTGAGCATCGCGCAGCTTCCCACTCTTTTAATGGCGGACATATGCCCCTTACTGTTTATTCCTGCACTCTTCCACCATTTTATGCCGCCTGGAGCCAATTTTCAGAAATAGATGGCAACAAAAGTGAAAGACTGTGGAGTAGGACCTGAGAGGAGACTGAAGTGGGTTTTATGGGTGTTTCTGCATAAAAGTGGCTGATAGATATCCGTGCACTTAGAAACGGTGACATGATTAAAAAAAAGCAAAGTAGAGCTATTTAGTCGATTCACAGCTGCACAAAGGAACTCGTGCAAATTGCGAGTTAGCATTTAAAATGTTGGATGATTAAAATGTAATTGAAGTGTCAGTTTGCTGTCGTAATATTTAAATCTCATTGACAGCATGTTCAGTAAACACTCTTGTTTTACTGATCTGTTCGCCTTTTATTCCAATTCCTTCAAAATTTCTTCATAGAACTTGAAAGGAACCAGATGCAGGTCGTACAGCTCCCACTGACGCCCTCTATGTAATGTTGATGGATTGAGACAGTGGAGCTGAATGTATTGCTGTGATCATTCATCTTGCCAGATGCAACAAATCAGCACACCGAGGCGTAGCTCACAAAAAAAAAAAAAGAAGAAAATCAGCCGCTCTTGACAGAGGAGTTGCCTTCATCCAAGGACAAACAAGCAAAAAGTTTCAGCCTCAAACAATAAGCTGATAAAATGTAGCCACTGAAGTGGGTTTCCTAAAGATAGAGTCATTTAGTGTCTAGGCAAGAAAAAGAGACTGAAAAAGTCTCGTTTTCTTGCCTAGACACTTTATACTCTAAAAACTGCATAGTGATTTATCTGGATTTTTGTTAGTTTTAAACACAAAAATGTGCTCAAGTGACTAAAGCTAGTGTTATTTATTTCCAACCGACTTTTTACGTACTAAGGAACACACAGACTACACATAGAAAGGCCTGGATTCAAACCCGGAACCTTCTTGCTGCAAGGTAACCATGTCAACAACTGCTAACCCTTGAAGTCACAACAAATCAAATACTTTAATTATTATTAAGTAAAAGTTGAGAAAAAGACAATCTAGTAATGTTTAATAACACTTTCCATGCTGAACATGTCAATTTGTACATCAGTGGATATGTTCTGTAAGCAAGTGAATCTCAATAAACTGGAATATAATTGTCCTGTGAAAGATGAGACACAATACTGAATGGAAGAAAAAAATGATATCATAATGTTTTATGATAATAAAAAAGTTATATCATTCTATAATTATTTTTTTTACCCTATGGAAGAAGGTCAGTAGCTACATTTCCACTGACTATAATTGTGGAATCGGACATTTTGAAAATAGATTTACTTAGTGGGAACGTGACAATTTCAAAACAAACAAAAAAACAAAAAACTCTTGTTTTTCAATAAGAAGTTTAAGTGCTAGGGTGAGGTGATTTCAATTTTTTTTTTTTTTTCTTTTTGTCATATGAAAATTAGTTTATTTTGCAAAACTGCAATAGAAACACTTTTTCTGCATCACTGGTCACATCATCAACAACCGGATGTTGCTACTGGCGCAAACCACGAAGAAGACGACAGGAAGTAGGACATCATGATGGCGCATATTTTTAATGACCTATTGCGTGAACAAACTTATTGGTTAAAAAAACATTTAATTTATGAACTGATTTTTCAGAATTTAGCTTACGGAATTATTCTACCGGCTTTGGATGGGATGTAAGAAAATAGTCTTTTTGCCCTCCAGCGTTGTCCGCATGCGCAAAATTTCTTTACGTAAACAATAACATGCAGGTGGTCTACATTTGTATATCTGATTACGATTAAGTCAGTGCCTCACCAGCTTTGCATCTGCTGTTAATAGAGATTTGCACATAAATATTCTGAGAGCTGAAGTATTTCTGTCTGAGACCCAAACAAGCAGACAGAACCTTGCTGTGAGGTAAAACATGAACATCTCTCTGAGGGTTAAAAACCCAGCAAAGCTTTATATGAACCAGTTTTTCTACATTATTGTTACAAACTGGAAAATAACAGAGAATACATACCTATCATTAAGAGAAACCCTAGATGACATGTAGTTCCCCACTGCTCTCCTTATCATGCCAAGTTTCCTCAGAGCAGCGTTTCTCAGTTCTGGTCCTCTGGGAAAACTGTCGTGCATGCCTCCCTTCTGCCACACACCTGTTCTGAATAAATGGGTGATTAACAGGCATTTGACATGCAGGAGCTAATGCTATCGTTTGAATCAGGTGGACTGGAGCAGAGACACATCTTACAGATGCAGGGCCGCCTGTCCCTGAGGACCCGGATGGAAACGCAGCCTGAGAGAATCCTCTGATCCATTTGCTTTAAAATGATTTAATGGCTTCTCTAAGGAGTACCAACACACACAAATAATGCTTTCCAAGGTGAAACCATGTCACAGAAAACCAACAGACTCTGCTCAAAGCCTCACACTCTAGAATGAAAACTCTGTCTCATAATTAGTCGGCGTTTAGCTTCAACGTCTATTGCATGTTTTCTTCTAAACGGAAAATTAAATGAATGATTTAGATATGAACAGGAAGGATTTAAAAGCGTCATATATACGCTTCTCATTAGTCAGAGAAGTTTGAAATCATTCAATCACTATCAGAAGTCTTCATAACAGGACAATCCGCCTGTTAGTGTGGTTGAGGGCAAAAGCGTCAATCATGCTGTCGCTATCCAGGGTCCTGGTTCTTAAAGGATTGATAACAAGAAGTGCCAGGTCACTTGTTTAACTGTCTCCGCTGCTGTTTCTTAAATAGTTCTTCAAACGACGCAAACAAGAAAAACTGCACTCACAGCTCACTGATGTTACTGGAACAGTCAAAGATGTGATAATCAGCCAGGGCCACATCACAGACAGAAAGTCCTGCATGTTGTTGATTGTCTGACCCTGTTCTTATTTCCTTTTCAGCAGCCGGCGAACCTGGTGGAGCTCTGCTGACAAGTTCTCCTCGTTAATAATGACAGGCCATAGGCAGTATCCAATTTTTGTCAAGGAATGATTAGTGTTTGGGGCTTAGAGCTGGCAAACCTTTTAGTACTTCATTGGTTTCTGAAGAAAAAGGCTGTTTCAGTTCCATTAGCATCCTGTACATAACAGAATAGAATGACTTTGTTTTTAGGTCTTCCATGTCTGCACCTTTTCTTTCAATTGTGATGTCCACAATAAAATGCTCTAAATGTTTAGGTGATTGGGTATGCCTTTTCAATCTTTGTACAGGATCTGTTGCTTTTCCTGTGTTGCAGCAAAGATCTTCAGCTTCTTTTCTGAGAGTCTCCCATTTTTCTTCAGTGCGTTTTTCTGTTATAGCAGTAATTACATCATGATCCAGGTCATTTGCTGCATCTAGATCTAAATTAGGAGACTGTAGCTGATCAGACATAAATTTAGTTGTTCTGAAAATATCCTCAAAAATTACAAGATGCAGAACAAACTTCTCATCTATAAGTGCACTGAGAGCATTAGCGTCTGTCCTCCGTTTAGCGCTTTTCTGGTGAACAACATCATGCACCATTGCAGCTGGAAGAGTTTTTTGACAGCATGAAGGGAATCATAGTGACACGCCCAGTGGGTATCACTGAGTCTCTTAAGTTCTAACCGGACTGATGCAACTGAATTAACGTTACCCAGTGCAGTTAAATGATCTCTGACCGTTAGTGATGGTGTTGCCCTTAGTGATGTGCAGAAATACAGATACCAGAACTCAATGCTTTTAAAATCCGTTTTCAAATCCAAGTATTAATAATTTTAACTGAAATATTTTGCAGTGCTAGACACTGCAAAGTACACATTCTTTTGTGAAATGACATAATAGAACGTAATACAGGCTAATAGAAGTGGATTTTGAATGTTTTGTCCCCTTTAAGCAGGGAAGATGCCAGCAATTTATGAAAGCATTGAGGACTGGTCATAAATGATTTCACAGAAAGTGTGAATCAAAATCAAAATACCTGCATTAATATGTGAATAATGTTAATATAATTATAACAATCAGTTTGAATGAAGAATATGTGAGAGTAGGATTAATTGTTTCTTTCTTTTATTTAAATGAAAGTCCATCCATCCATTCATTTTCTAACACCCTTGTCCCTAGTGAGGTCAGGAGGGGTGCTGGTGCCTATCTCAAACGTTTCGGGCGAGAGGCGGGGTCACCCTGGACAGGTCGCCAGTCTGTCACAGTTAAATATATGTCATTACCTCATATCAAACAGTTTTGTCTAAATGCTGTGATTCTGTGGTATTTTTATTGGGAGAAAATCTACAAGTTGTTTATTTTCTGTTTGGAACCATTGTAAAAGTTTTGACCTGCACTGACTGTGTTTATGACAGTTTCACCCTGCCATATACTTCCTAGTTGTCTGTGAATGCATTTGCAGCCTAGCGAGTAAATAAGCCTTCATGCTGGCATTTTGTAAACGGCCAGTAACCATTCTTTATTTTTCTAAACCTGAAACACCTTTTCCTCCACAAAGTGATTAATATCAGGCTCTTTTTTTATTTTTTTTTGCGGGATCTAGTGTTGTATCAGCCCACAGTGTATAAACCAAGCTTTTTTCTTATCACAGGCAACGTCTTTGGCAATCAGTGTAATTCCAGAGTATATATACGCTGTTCTCGCAGACGTGATTGTGTGTGTTTTTTTTTTCTTTTTTTCTGCCGCTTGATAACGTTAGACTACTGGGAGTATATCTGTGGTGGTGCGAGCGTCTGCACGGCTCCGATTAAACTTGAATTATCTGTAGAAGAACTGGCTGCTGTTTCCTTCAGCTCAATCACGGCGGCTCATCTCCTGGCTGTTATTACTGTTTTATTCTGAAGCGAGCGAGATTCAGCAATCAGTGGAATATACGTGTCTCTCAGAAAACATGTGATTTACTTTCCCCAAGTTTGGATGTGACCCGTCCTTCCTATCTGTGAATTAAATCTCTTATGGTTTAACACTTATGGCTGTCTCTTTATTTAAAGTATCCAAAGCGATTAAAATGGAACAGACTCTGACATTTTTATATTTTGGAACAGAAAGGAACAAATAAACGAAGCCATTGAATATTCCAAAAGTTTCAGGAAGAGCTGGTGTTGAATAGGAAACATTCTATAATGTAAAATGTTTCATTTCATGCCAACAAGAAATATGCATCTTTGTACCATCCAGGCAAAGCCACATCAATGCTTTTAGTGAACTACCTAATAGGAAAATGATTATTCCCTTTAAGGCTGTGACAGAAGCGTCGTTCTGGTGTGTAATTAAACTGGCACGCTCCTCTGATTGAATGATATATTTTCACATCTTGCTTTTGTTCTTGGCTTAAAAGGAAGTTTGTGTATGCAATAGTTTTAACGTAACACAGCTTTGTCACTGAAGAAAAACCGTTTCTTCTCAAGGATGTCGCCTTAATTTAGTAGGCGAAAATGTCAAACGAAAGAATGACATTTAAATTACATCAAATTTAGCAGCTGGTATAAATTGCAACAACTGAGAAGGTGTTGAAGTCGTACGTGCCACAACATATGCTGGTGCATATTAATTTCTCCTCTACCAGAGGGGTGTTTTTCACATTAACAGAGCTGGTAAGAACAGAGCAACATGCCTGTACATCTCCAAGAAAGTACTTTTATCAAAAGAAACAAGTAAATTATATTAAATTATATTATTATTATACAGTCAAAGATTTATTTTTGACTATTCAGACAAGAGCTGTGTAAATAATATACTGAGTGGTTATTAAAAATGTTTAAAAATAGTCTGTGTCACAGTCAAGGTACAGAGTGAAAACAAATATTGTAAAAGTTTCAATTAGTTTAACACGGATGCTGCAATGTTTAAATAAAGTGTTAATATTAGAATATTAATACATTTACAGTGTGTGTTCGAATAATATCAAAGGTAAAGTGTGCAAATAGATGTGACTGAAAGTTTGTTGAGTAAATTCATGTTATGAAGAGTGCAGAGGCAAATTATATTATTATTGAAATTACTTTTCCAGTGGTTGCAGCCACTCAAAGCCCTTCCCACAGGAGTCACGTTTACCAAATAAAATTCATAAATGCACACATACATTCACACGCAGATTAGCAGGCATGCTGGGATAGGCTGCCCTGCTCGGCTACATCAACACACGACAGGAGGAAGCTGGAATCGAACTCAGTTTTCTGATTTTATGCGACTACTTTTCCCACAAAGCCACAGTCGCCCTGTGGAGGAAGCTCATTTCAGCTGCTTGTTTTATTTCAGTTATGATTCATGTGTCATGACTGGGACACAGACAGAATGATGTATTTTGGGCTTGGCTCATTCTTCACCGCGACAGACCAGAGCAGCAGTCGCATTACTGTAGATGGGGCCTCAATCCATCTATTTATCTCTGGCCCCATCACACACCATCACTTGTAAACAAGACATCAAGGCATGTGAGTTTCTCTGCTTGTGCCAAAAAAAAAAAAAAACTGATCCCAGACCTGGAGGGACGAGTTCAGATTTTCTTCTGATTGGCTCCAGACTTTAAGAAACTGACTGTCAACCCAGAACACGTCAGAACATTTATTATGATTTATTTATTATAAAAATCACACCTGTACTTAAGAAACCCGTCTCCAATCCCTTTAAAGTAAAACACTTCATAAAGTCACATTTTCTAGAGAGACGTAGGCCTACCAAGCTGCTTATTATGTATGATTTTTACACTTGCTGCTTTCTTAAAAGTCAGAGTGAATACCTTCATGTTAAAAGTTAAACAGTGTCTTTGGACGCTGCTCTGGATGGTCGTTGCAGGACAACAAAATACCTCCACATTCAGAGCTTTCATGTAAAAATTACTGAATTAAAATTCACCATGACCTGTCACTCAGGGACTCCGCTTCACTCGTCTGAATAGAAATAATGTGTTTGAAAATCAATAACGCGCAAATCTCTCACTCTTTCCCTGTGAATGTATGAATGTGTGATTTGGATGACATCTGCTCACAGATCAGTCGATGAATGAGAGACGTTTCTCTGTGTTTGTGTGCTCTGACAGAAGAATCTGTCCATGTCTGACTGTCACCGAAAAAGACAATCCAGCTCTACATTTCGAAGTCGCTGAATGAACATGAATAATTCATGACTTCACCAATAAAACGATGTCCCACCTGGGGATTACTTTTTTTTCTGCAGCAGTTATTTCACTGGGCTTTTTTGGAAGGCAACTAATTTAAAATATGCCTGATAAATGTAGCACAAACACATTTCACTTTAATAAGCTGTGTTACTCTTAAATCAAATGTCAGAGCAACACAATTTAATTATTTGCACATGACTAATAATGAAGTCAAATAAAATTGTGATTTTTCCATTTCATGTTATTAATGATGTTTGGTTGTGATGATGGATGCAAGGTGCAGAACAGGCATAGGCAGCGCGTGAAGGTGAAAAATGTAATAAGAGAAGTAATTTAGCAAGAACTTACAAAACAACAATGAATGCAAACACAGGGAAGGAGAGCAGGAACTGGACTGTCCTGTCTCCAGTCCAGTCTGATGTCCAGATGAACATTGAGATATTTATATTCATCAACCATTTCCACTTTTCCTGTGATAGGAAGAGGATTTGATCTAACCCTGTTGCTCCTAAAATACACAATCACCTTCTTTGTTTTGTTCACATTAGAGATGAGATGAGGAGATGCTTTGTGCTGGAAGACTAAAGTGCAGAGAGAGAAAATGGATGGTGAGAGTACAGAGCCCTGTGGTGCTCCTGTGTTGGTGACCACCTGGTTAGACACAAACTATGGTCTGTTTATGAGGAGGTCATAGATCCAGGTGACTGTTGAGGTCTCCACCTGTGTCTTCTGGAGTTTCTCACAGATCAGTTAAGGTTGAATCATGTTAAATGTTCTGGACAAGCCAAAAAACATGATCCTCACAGTGCTGCCTGCTTCGTCCAGATCAGTGGTTCCCATCAATTCTCATCAAGCATCTACAACAGGGAGCATAAAACATCTATCAAAGCATTTTGTTAAACTCAGTCGACCCGCAGTAAAAACACATGAATCCCTAAAAATGATTAACTTAGTTGCAAAATAGGTTTTTAGTTACCGATAAACATGCAGTTGGGTACAGTATCATTCAAAGACTGATTGATTACCTTATTTCAGCTTCATGCCTCTCTCTCATCGATTTCTTGCCGTCTGTCTCTGATCAAAAACAAACATCCACACTATAAAAAAATGCTGTCAGTAGGATGGACATAAAACATGTTGAAAAGGCTTTTAAAAAAAGAAAAGCCTTTTCATTTCACTCCATTTTCATGGCCAACAGAATCTCTTAAGAACTCAGTAATCTTCATAACAAGGTAAAGCTTATTTAAACAAAATGACTTGTTGTATTAAAGCAGTATGTAACTTTTATAAAAAAAAAACATGTTAACATATTTGTCAAAAATGATCACTACATTGTGACAAATAATCTGTGCTCCTAGAGCTAACTGCAGAATTATGTATTTCACTCAGAAACAACTAATAGCAGCCAGGGTCTTATTGCTATCAATCACTCTCATGCTCATCTCCTCCACCTTGTTTTCTGCTAGGCTGCAACTGGTTCACCACTATGTAGCCTGGCATGAATGCTAAGGCTAGTTAGCATAGCCACCGATGACAGCAGACAAACAGTTTTCCTGGAACAATAAGCTGCTTCTCCATTAGCACATTGAGCAGCGCGTACATGAGCTTGACTGACAGATACCAGTAGAAGCTCAGGGAGGAGCTCGAGGAGTTTGATCTTCTCACTGATTATGTGCCTCATATCGCACTGTTAGTTCTGCCTATTTCAGGGCTACGTCATTGTTATGCAACTAAGCTGTTGCTGGCTACACCCCCAACTCACTTTATAAATGTAAAAATGGCTGGAAGCAGATGCACAGTTATACAGCGATTCATCTTTGACCCCGAGTCAGAGCCAGAAGCAGAAGGAGTGGTGCCTCCTGCTCAGCCATGGAAAATGCACAGGCAATTTCTGAATTTCAAGTGTTATAAATAATTTTTTTTTTTTAAGTTGAAGATATACATTGAACAGTGGAGACAGAAGTTTCCTTGAGTTGAAGTCTGTTGGTAAATCCTGCCATGTGTTGTCAGTTGTTTACAGAACAATCCTCAGTGAAGTGGTTCATGCAAACTGCAGGATTGATTTGGCAATGTGGCTGGCACATTGCCATTAAAAAGTAAAATGCAGTCCAGTAGGCCTGTTCTCCATCAACAGGAGAATGTTCATGGACACATATTCATATTGCAGCAAACAACAAAACACTTGTGTTTTCCAGCAGCCAATGCGGCGTGCATACAGCAGCAAAACCAGCCAACAAAACATTTTCATTTTCTAAAAATGAAGTGATCAGAGCACTGCTCGGTTCAGTGAGGGGCCGGGCTCGGCTGGAGTTGCTAGGTAACGGGAGAGGTTTTTGAAAAAGCACATTTTCCAGCCACCAAGTAAACATTTACTTATTGCCCAAAAACATCTGGGTGTTTTCTTTTAGACCTCAGATAGCTTATTGACCCAAATGGAAAAAGTGCAAAGAGACAGTTTTACTTAATAGGTCCCCTTTAAAGTTACACATTTTTAAAACATCAACCTTGTACACATGCATATTTGTTGAACATTAATCTCAACAACACATATTCATCATTTCCAAATATTTAAGAGTTTATAGAAATTATTTCTGCTTATTTACATTTTGATGGCAGACATGTTGCACACAGTGTTGCAGTGGTTCTTGAGGAATCTGTAGGTTTGGAGAGGAGAGAACTAAATTGGGGAGTGAAACCTCACTAGTGGGGGTTCAGTGTTCCCCCATCTGTGGGATGTGCTGCAGCAGAAGCACTGAGCTACCTCACTGCACACTCACAGATGATTTAACAACCATCTCTTAAGCATTGCCATGGATTAATAGAGCTTGACATAAAGCCTTTTTTTGCTGGCTTTAGCTGTTCCTGCTGAGCTTCTGGGAAATTGAGCAGCGGCGTTTTTCCAAGACACCAATGTTATTTGCACTGTTCATAATACTTTTTCAGGCTTGGGGTTTATGTTGCACTGCCAAGTGTCTCCAGTGACTATTGGCAATCTATGAACTCAGATCTAAGACGCATTTGCTGGTCTGGATAAATATAGGCCTAATAATTCAAGACCCGTTTCTTTGAAAAGCCTCTTTGTGTTTTCTCAGTTTAAAGATGTTACAAATGTTAGTGGTGATGCTGCATAGACTTGTGGGTTTTAATGGCTGATATTATGAGTCCACGTTTATCTTGTAGTTATCTCTTTTTTGCGGCGTTTCAAAGTTCAGAATCTAGAAAATAAAGCAGAATCTTGAGTTGATGTGATTTTCTCTCAGACTTTTAATCACCTCCAATTCATCCCATTGTAAACACACTTACTTCTCAGTTCAACAAAGCTATAAAACAGAGCTGATAGACCATGTAGCCGAGGTGCAAACATCTAAATGGACAACATGGCCTCTCGTTGGATCTCCCACAGGGATTTCCTGTGGAAGTAAAGCTATATGGGATGCTATACGTACTGGCTTCCTATTAAAACAGTCGGTGCCTCAACCTGCAGGTGACCTTTCAAAGTACAAAGTTAGTCAGAAAACCCCAAGATCCATACCGCAGATTTCACAAGAAAGATCATAATAGGTCTGCAGTGCTCAGAATGTAAATTGAGTCACAGACGCAGGAAACGGCTGAAAGTACAGAGATTAAGCAGAGTTTTTTTTTAGTTAAAGCAGAGAATTGTGCTTTTTGCTAATTGTCTCCCTCTGGGAAAGAATGAAAGTTTTCCCAGTTTTAAACTGAGAAATGTTTGTGTCTGGTTTTTCCTTTTTAGTTTAGTCATTCTTGTTGGAGGTGAAAACAACAACCTTGTAAGGAGTCGTGTGTGTATATTTTTGCAGTGAGGTGTGAATACTATTGACGAGGCCAGAAGTAGCAGCCAGCTGCGTTGTGTGAGAGCATTTGACATTGCAACAAACCCAAGGTCAAACACTGAGAAATGTTCTGATAACAATGCAAGGCAGGTTTGTTTATATTGCACAGTTTAGCAACAAAGTTATTGAAGGCTCTTTACATGATGAAAACATAAAGAGACAAACATTATTTAATCAAATGTCATCACCAAAATAATCAGAAGTCGACATAATAAAATATGGGAATGAAGACTAAAACTAATCTATATTTTTCTTGGTGTTTACTCTAAACAAATTCTTTTTTAGCCTTTAATTTGAAGGAACTCAGTGTTTCAGCTGTTTTGCAGTTTTCTGTAAGTTTGTTCCAGATTAGAGGAGCATAAGGAGCAAGCAGTTCAACAGCAGTACTAAGCAGTAAAACATGGCCAGTATAAAAACTGAGCGCATTTCTTTCCATAAACAGAATTTTTAATGAACGACAGAAGATAAATCTGGTTCCTTCAGCTAAAGCGTGAAACCTGGAGGTGTACTGCTGAGCTGTCAGCAACATGATTAAACAAAAATATAGAATGGAGTTCCAAGTGAAAAAAAAAGTTTATCAAAAAAAACAAAACAATTATATATATTTTTTAATATAAAAAAGGTTAAAATTCATTGATTTATCTATTTTTTATTTTATTTATTTATTTTTTTTTACAAGTAATCAAATTAGATTAATCAAGTGAATATATTAAGTTCATTAAGTTGGCATGTTAAAGTAATCTAATTTGATTAAATGTAACAACCCATTATTTTCATGTTGGAGCTGCATTCTCTTTTTTTCAGTGTGGCTGCTTTATTTATTAAGAAAGAAAAACGTGGAAAGAAGTTGTTCTGAAAAATTGCTCATATGCCTAATTTTTAAAGCAATATAAACATTACATTGCATACCGTATTTAACACAAGTTAAACGGTAACGCACCAATTTGCTTTCTCTTAATACATTAACTATTCCAATGGTGAGACAATTACAGGTACAATAATAAAATCTGTGCTCGTCAAACAAAGCATTTCCACGTCGATGTTTGTGTTTTCCCAGAACGATGACCAGAGTTTGGTGAACCAGAGCAGCGGAGACCTCACAGGACTGCCGACGTGAGGCTCTGCTGCTGCTGACCACATGAACACACGCACACAACGCCATCCAACAGGGAGGAGAGGAGGCAGCGAGTGTTTTTCCGAGAAACAGAAAGAACATCAATCTTGCCCAACATGATTTGCTGACTGGATGAAAGCACTCCATCTGTCTTATGCAGTTTATTGAGGGAAAATTGGTTGAATTTAGCGCATTTGTTCCACAAAGTGAGAGAGGAAAATGGATTAGGAGATGCCCTTGTCCACATCTTTGGTGGGGAAACAAATTACAGCAAATGTAGGACTTTTGAGAAAGAAACTGGTTATATATGTACATTCAAATATATATAAATATATATGTTCTGGTGTACAGTGCAGTCTGAGTGCTTCTGTTTCCACACTTCAACGTAGCAAAATGGCTTTTACCCAGAGCCTTCAATTATTCCAGGGCACCAACAATGTTCGACTCCTGCAATGGCTACCCAGCACAGATTTAAAGTCCTTCAAAAGATACAAAGAGGAATCACCCCCTCAACCCCTTCTCACACTCCTGATTTGATCTCAGGTCTTATGTGTGCGAGTTGAAAACCACAACAACAGCCGTCTGATCTGCATTGGCCTGCAGGCCATTTCACTGATAAGTACCTAAAATTGAAGTGACATGTTTCCCATCTCTTTTTCTAGTTTTGTATCACCAGGCTAAATTTAGGAACCAGTCAAATGAAGCCTAATCAATAATCACATTTTGTTTGCACACACTAATAATTCCTATTCTGAAGGCATTCCTTTAGGTCTTAGAAATGTGTAGGTGTTCAAATAATTCACATTTAATCTTAATAAGTAACAAGAAACGAGCAACTCTGCAAACTGAAAGAGTAATCCAACATCAACAGTACATCAACAGTACTCCTCCCACCTCCCTCTGCCTTCCACATCCATCAAGTCCCACAGCGCTGTAGGCTCTCAGTGACTGCGTCTTGAAGTCAGATCCTGCACCTACCTGGTACTTCAGCCTGCCTACGTCCTCATCATCGTGAAAGAAAACTTTAATTAGGCCCTTCTATGTAGGTGGTCACACTTCAATCATTTCCACTACTAGAGGACATGAAATGATCAACGCTGCTTCGAAAAGGTGTTTATATTCGTCTTGAACTTGATCCCCATTCTGTCGTGTTATAACCATAAACTGTTGCATTTCACTGGGATTTTATATGACAGGTCCACACAAAGTAGCGTGCCATTGTGGACTGAACGCAAAACGATACATGCTTTTAAAAATGTTCTCAAATGACTAACAAGTATGCATAGTCTGGCATACACACTGATTCCATGGTAACTCTTGACGAGTCAGGGAGAGCTGCTTATCCTCAGCTGGGGAAAAAAGAGATGAATTCAGAGAGTCCCAATACCAGAACCACTGCTGACCAAGTCGTAGATCCATCTCATATTTCCTAAAAAATAAGAACTCATTGATCCACAAGACATCTAGAAATATCCCTTGCACTGAAACCAACAACAGCAACAAAAAACTGAACTTTTTGGAAGTTGTGGGTCATGTTGCATTCAAGATAATATATCAGAAAAAGAACAGCAAACCAGACGCTAAACATGATGGTGGTAGTGCTTTTATTTATGGCTGCTTTGTTTTCTTAGAATCTGGAGAAACCTCTATTTTTTTTTTTTTTTTTTTTTTTTTTACTAATGGAGCCATAAATTTTGCTCTCAAGCAGAAAATCCTGGAAGTAAACTTCCAGCCATGTTTTCATGACCATTGCAGAAATATCAAATGAAAACAACTGCTTTAAAAACCCCCAACAGTTTAAGGTCAAAACCCTCCACGGATGTGAACTTGAACCAGTTCTACCAAGGACAGTGTTTCAAAATTCCTTCACATAATAGAAGAGAAATTTTCCCATATGGATATGATTAGCCTGGTTTTCTATTGTCCCTCGCTCTGTAAATTCAGATGTATCAGTTACTATGCGTCTGGAAAATGACAGCATACAAGTGCAAATAGAGATAACAATAAAGAACGTCAAAAAAAGAAAGAAAAGTAGAGCAGTAGGAGAATCATAGCAATGTCAATCATCCTCCTTGTGAACGTTTTACTCGCACCTTCCTTGTTGCATTCTGCCAGACCACTGCTAGTTCCCCAGCATGGCCACCGATTACGGCAGGTAAACAGTTTTGCTGTACTGGTAGAATGTTTCTCCACCATCAGCACATTTGGCTGCCTGTACACAAGCATGATTGACAGCACTAAGACCC
Organism: Poeciliopsis paucimaculata; assembly: GCA_903067055.1. Classification (NCBI taxonomy): domain Eukaryota; kingdom Metazoa; phylum Chordata; class Actinopteri; order Cyprinodontiformes; family Poeciliidae; genus Poeciliopsis; species Poeciliopsis paucimaculata. The sequence goes on along the minus strand of CAEGAD010066718.1, from coordinate 47,686 downwards.
TCCTCCTGGCTCTGATTGGTTGTTTCTGGCTGGGAGCAGTGCATTTTTGCAGATGGTAGTGCTTTTATAGTGAGGAGGCAGAAAGGGTCTATTTTTTCACACAATATCAGTCACAACATGGTGACAATGCTAACAAATAGGCAAAAAACATATTGTAAATGCATATAAAGTTACATGCTGCACCTTTAAGAGTGCCATGGTTCATAGAAATTGTAATTCAAATGAAGTCTGGAAAAGCTTTGGCACGATTAGGTCCTGATCTGCACCCTGCAAACAGTTTGCTCAGAAGCGGATCCCCGTTTGTAAGAAGGAAAGCTTTCTCAGATTTTCAACTTAGCTCAACTGGTGGATAGCTCCAGGGCATTGGATTGGCTCAAACATACCACAGCATGTTCACAACCACAAGGCTGTAGCCAGGAATTCTTTTCATCACTGATTGGTGAGACTATTTCATGTGTGCCATGTTCAAATCAGCCAAGATCAAAAAAATTCCCCCAAAAAAGGATTAGGAAGGGAAGATCAATACAGTCTAAGCTAAACTGAGTCTCAGCATGTGTATATTAGTGAGCTTTACCTGTGGGGGGATTTTATTACCATTTAGCAGAGTCTGGCTTGCTATGCCAGAATTTGAAGTCTTTATTCTGAGCTGAAAAGATCGCAGGTGGTAAAAAGATAGTTAGAACTCAGATGTGTAAAAATAAAATCAGTCAAATGTTCTGCTCCTTCATTTATAGACATCCAGCCTATATTTACACTAGGGATCCTGATTATGATTTATGAGTTCTGAAGTGTAAGAATTCACCTGTCCTAAACCTCACACCAAAATATCATTAATATCGCTGCCATAAAAACACTTGGTACACATGAAACCAGCAGTGACATGACCTATTGTCCTCATGTGTCGTGTCAATGATCCCATATGGATATGATTTGATTTTTAAAAACATGCTGCACAAATTACAGCAACAGTCAGCTGGGAGTGGAACAGAGACTCTGATATTCATGATATACAAATTCTAAAACTCCTTTATTTTCACTTCCAAATTAGTTCTACAAACTGCAGAACAATAACCTGAGACAACCAGTCTAGATTAAGTACAGCTTAGCAACAGGGTGTTGCTGTTAGGAAGTTTTTTTTTTTTTTTTTATATCAAATTTACTTTTTTCAAATGTTTGCAAATTCTTGTTTTTCTTTTAAAACTTGGGATCCTGTTGTTACTTTATAAGTCAGGTTTCTGCTCATTTCCTTTGTTATGAGCAGAAACTCTGGTAACGCTTCACTGAAGCTGAACCACCGAAGTTATTCAGCTTTAGTGAAAACAAAAATGTTCTGTTCTTTCGGAAATACCAAATTATGTCTTTACTTTTTCCAGCCCAAACAAGCTAAAAATACAAAATAAAGAAGCAGTCGTAGCAGTGGCTGTGTCAAACCACACTCAAGAGTTTCAGTCATTTTACTGATTTTATTCTCCAACTTTATGAGGAGGAAACCAGGAAACTTACCCAGATTCAGAACCAGGCTTGATTTGTCAGCATTCAGCAGCTCAAAGCCCACAGTAGCAAGAATGAAGTGTCTCACCGTTGGTCCGATTTATGCTGATTCCCACCAACAGGAGCAGCAGGATCTCAGCTGGTGTGTGTTTGTGACCTCCAAGAGGAATAACTCTTGAAGAAAAGTAGCAGGTGTGTGTGCGTGTGTGTGGGTTGGCGTGGGTGTGTGTGTGTGGGGAGGGATCAAAGAGAACGGCAGCCTGGGATGCAAGCGCAGCATGGTGTGGTGGGATGCTGGAGGGGGCCGAGGATGACAAGGGTGGTAATGTGTTCTGACAAAGCTTAGCCAGCCAGTCAAAGCTGACCAACACTCATCTGTTTGTTCGCCGTATCTCCAAACCTGCAAACCACTTGGCACCGTCAGCCAGCCCAAGATTAAAGGCGTAATCACAGGTCAACAACGCTGCCTTTTGCATCATTAGCCTCTGCTCGTCTGACTCCGTAATGCATCACCCACAGGACCGAGCTGGCAGATTCCTTGTTCTTTCTCCTTTTTTTTTTTGTTTCCCCCGGATTGGTGGTTTTTACAGCAGCTGCTTAGAAAAGAAGAGACTGCATTCTGTGTGGAGGAAGTCCAAGTAATCACAGCCATAGCAAACACTTGGCAGCAGGGCTTCTCTCTCTTTTTTTTTTCTTTTCTTTTGCTGCACTCAGTTGGGATTTTGCCCTGGCAAGGCTCCTCTGCTCATTTTAAACCGACTCTGTTGTGTTGTCGGGCTGCTTATGCATTCTTACTGTGACATGGCAGTAACTGGATGGGAGACGACTCGGAGGATAATCCCTCCTGACATCATTTAATGCACTGTTTCACACCGCAGAAACAACACGTCCTGCAGCCTGAATCAAGCTAAAGGTTTAGGCTTTATTTTTATTTTTCTTGGATTTATAGATTTTCCAGTTACTGTTTGAAAGTAAAGATGTTGATACTGATGTAAAGGTCAGATTAGTTGGCATCCTGAATTGTTACTTCTATTATTTCTCTTGATGTTGCAGAATTATGAACTGCATATTAGGACTTCAAATATTATCCAGTAAATGCTCTGATTTCTTTTAAATTCCAATTTAAGGTGTCAGTTTTATCTCTTTTCTGCATCACGCTGATATAACAGTTAATCACAACATTTGTTCCATTTCACTTTAAGCCGCATCTTTCTGTCTCAATAACATGTCAGAAAGAAACACATAAGGAGGATTTCAAAGCCCTACTTTGTGCTACTGGCCAAGATTTATCTCACCAGCTCAAGTATCCCAGCAGGGGCTTTGAAGACCCCCCAGGAGGAAAACCTCTGTCTGAAAAACTGGACCAGGAATTAGATCTGATAGTGATCAGTTCAGCCAGACCAAAGGGAACACAGCTTTATTTTAGGGAACCACAATGAAAGTGATCTCCAGTGGAAGGAGGGATGGAGAAATGTGGAGCAGGGAACCAGCTCTGTAGAAGGAGCAAGATAAAACCTGGAGGTAAAAAAAAAGAAAAAAAAAAAAAAGGTTGTTTTGTGAAAGGAATCATGTGAATCAAACCAGGCAGGAGACTGAATTTTATTTAGTTTAATAAAAACACTTACTTAAAATACTTGCACCCAAAAAAACTAGTGCATAAATAACTGGAGTACAGCACCTTGCGAAAGTATTTAAGCCTATCAGGGTTTATGTTTTAGATTTTGTCATGTGACAACCACAAACCTCGATATTCAGGAGTTTATTAAATAAATGAGTTTATGTGAAGGGAAAAAAAGAGACATTGTCTTCAATTTTGTTTTAGAAATATAAATCTGGTTGTGCTGAGTGGCGCAGGGATTAAGCACAGCCCACAGGATGAGGCCTTAGTCCTCGACGCCGATGCTGATTTGATTCTTGGCCTGGTGACCTTTGTCGTGTGTCTTCCCTCTTTTATTACTTACTTTCCGGTGCTAGCACTTTCAAATAAAGACCTCCAGAGCCAAAAAACCTTTAAAACAAGAAATACAAATCTGGAAACTCCAAAAAACATTTGTTTTTAACCTCATTTACTTTGATAATCCTGTGCAACCAATGTGACCGATCTGTCACCTGAGAAATAAACGCCGTCCCAGTAGTGTGATTTCATCTCAGTCATTTTTTTTTTTTTGTGTTATATTTGTTGCTGCCTCTTGACCAGGACTCTACTGAAAAAGATGAGTTTTAATCTCAGTGGGTTTTTATGCTGGTAAAATGGCGATGAAACAAAATGAATAAAATACGAGGTAGAGTTCGGTGATATGCACTTAAAGTTTTATCACAATACTTTTGGGGGTACTATTACTATTGAACAATAAGTGACAATAACAACTATTTATGTTTATATATTTTTAAGGAGCTGTGTGGCTGTGATCGTATGTCACAGCAGTCATAGATCCACAAACACAAATCCTGCTCCTGAAAAACATTCTCATTTCTAATACACTCTCCCCTCACACCTGCAGCTCATTCCTAATCAGCCACCTGCTCCTCATTCAGTAATCAAGGAACAGATGGATTGATATCCTTGATTACTGTATATATCCTTGACAGTACAACTATATATGAAACTCCTTCTCAGTTCCTCCTTGCTGGTTCCTCTAGTCTAAACCTATTACATCTTGTTATTTTCCTCGTTTCTTCCCTGCTGGCTTTTTCCTTGTATATATGGTGTTTGTTCCACTCTGGCTCCCTATGTTGTTTGGTTTTTTCTTCATTTTTTCATGAAAATACAAAATCGACCAGCCACCTCTGCCTCTCTGCATTTACGTCCACCATCAAACACACGTCACATGACAGAAATCGCAATAAGACGCAACATAATATGTATTACTTAACAACAGTAAATAAGATCTAAGCAAAATACTCAGTAAAGGTTCCAGTGTTACTATCCAGTGTTGTCCAGTGTGACAAACATGTGAAACAAATCCAAGGGATGTGAATACTTTTGCCAGTCTGTGTTCATGTTCAATGTTCAATTTCCTTCCTCTGCTCCACAATCATCTCCTTCATTTTGTTGACATCCAATATGAAATGCCTGCTGCCCCCCCCCCCCCCGCGCCGCACAGTGGTCTACCAGTTCTCTGTGTTTAGATTCCTGTCCACCACTCATAGACACCACAACTGCAGAGTCATCGGAGTGTTTCTGCTGATCGCATGACTTTGGGCTTCTCTGGAAGCCCGAGGTGTACAAAATGATGAAGAAGTGAGAGTGAGGCACTCTCCCTCTGGCCCTCCACTGCTGCTTACAGCTCTAACACAGAGCACAACTGTTCAGCAAAGGACGAATAAATAGTTTAGTTGTTATGCTCATGATGAAGTGATAATTAAAAAAGTCCAAAACTAAACACATTCATTAAACAAATGAATGTGAATGAAAATGACATTAATGGGGAAGTATTGTGTATTTTCCAGTCAAATAGTTCCATCTATTTGATTGGTACAAGTATTCTTATAGTACAAGTACTTATATCAGCTTAAATTGACATATGCATAAATCATATGCAGTATATCAAATCAGACTTAAAAACTTGTAAGAAATTTGACTCTGTATAACTTAACACCCTGAAATTGGGCCTCTGTCTCTTTAAAAAGCTCCTGCTCTTTCTGAAGCTCCTCCTTTAGGAAGTCATCACAACACGGCTCCTCTATTAACCCTTTAACAACATTTTTAACAGCGTTGCACTGAGAAGTCGCTCCTGTAATGACCAGACATGATGGTCATTACAAAATGCATAAAACAATTTCTGATATACATTAAAAAAAAACAGCAACCAGATTTTGGTCATTTTAATGCTTCAGACATCAACGCAAGGCTACTATGTGTTACTGCGCTTAGCTGTTTGAGCAATTAGCAAACACCAAGTGTTTGCTAATTGCTGATGGCTAGTCTGAAGGAGTGAGTGAGGGAGTTGTGAAGGAGGGCTGCTGTGTACATCTCCACCTCTGAAGCTCAGAGGGGGAGATGTATTTTTAAGGCAGAGCTAGGTCCACTCAGGACAGCTGAATGGTTGCCAGGGGAGACTCAAAGATTTCTAAAAGATGCATGAAAGAATCAAGGCAATACTCCTGGTGTGTTTTTGATGAGGTAATAATATTATAACATGATGTAAAACTCACAAAATTAACTTTTACATAATACTGTCCCTTAAAGAGAATATCAAGAATCTTAACAGTCAAAAAAGGAAGGAACTTAAAGAGGGAAAGAAGAATTGAAGGGGAATAAAAAGACAGGAAGACAAATAAAACTTGTCTGCGATGGAAAACGGAAGATAAGAGTAAATATGAAACACAGAAGAGAAGAAAGATGGATGTAAAAACCACAAGAGGAGCAGCAAAATGTGAAACTAAAGAACTAGAAGTTGCAGGGGCTTTATAAAAAAAAGAAAAGGAAGAAGAGGAAATGATTCTCATTTCTCAGGAGGCTCATCGCTAAGATGGACAAAAACAGCAAGAAAGAGAAAAATGTCCACAATAAATAAAATATGTGCTTCTTGATCTGCACAGGAAAGTGACAGAAACTTGGAAGCTCTCATTGGGTTCTGGCTGGACAACAGAATTCATTCTTCATCGTTATTTTCTGCCTCTTATCGATTCCTCCCTTCCCATTGTTTTCATGTTAGACCTTATTTCCTTCATCCACATCTTTCTGTTTCTCCCTCTTTTTGATAAGGTCTCCTGTTACCCACTAAACTTTTCCACTCACTTTCTCCAGCCCTCTTTATTTCGGAGAAGCAGCTCAGTGATTGGCATTGCAGTATTTGTCGACTGTAAGGTTCTGTTGGTGGATTTGGGCTTCAGTCGGTCTCAACTTGGCTTATTTACACACAGCGACAAAAATAGTAACTTAGATTTGTAGCAAGAACTTTGAAAAACAAGTTTTTAAGGAAATATGTGGACTGTAATGATGTGGCATAATTTCAACACGAGTGGATAAGTTTCGGTAAAGTTTATTTGCTAAGTGCCTCTTAAAGCAGAATTAGATAAATTAATATGACTTCATACAATTTTATCTTGTGACATCAGCAAAACTCACCACGGCTCAGAGGGACATGAAAAAGTTTTGCCTACTTCCTTATTTTCAATTTTCTTTTTTTTTTTGTTTTTTTGCATGTTTGTCAAAAATTTGTGTTTTAGAAAATCAAACTAATTTAAATATCAAAGACAACACAAATAAACACAAAATGAAGTTTTTAAATGAGGATTAAGGGAGAAAAAAACTCAAATCCTATATGGCAATGTGTGACAAAAAGATTTCCCCCTAAAACTAATAACTGCTTGACTCTCCTTTAGCAGCAACAAATGTGAGGAAGTATTTGCAATAATTTGCTATGAGTCTTATCCAGCTAGGAAGGAATTTTGGTTCCTTTAACAAACTCCAACGTCTTCATTTTATTTTTCTTCAGCCGGTGGGAGGCGGATTTGCTGGTGTGTTTTGGATCGTTGTCCTGCTGTAAAACTCAAGTTGGTTTCAGCTTGAGGTTATGACCAGATGGCTGGATGTTGCCCTTCACAATGTTTTTGTCGACAGCAGAATTTGTGGTTCCATTTATCACAGCACATCTTCCAGGAGAAATCCTTTGGTCTCCCATGGCAACCATTCAGCTGTGCTAAACGCCTGGGTGGGACCAAGCTCCTTCTTGGAGCTGCAGTTTCCGAGCTTCTGCCTTGCAGAGCAGCGCTCCCTTGCCACTCCACCACTCAGCTCCTTCAGACTAGTCAGGAGCAATTAGCAAACACCTGGTGGAACTGAGCATCAGCCGAGTTCATTATATGAGCTAATTCTCAGTACAACGCTGCTGAAAATGTTGTTAAAGAGTTAATAGAGGAGCCCTGCTGTGATGACTTCCTGAAGGCGGAGTTTTAGAAAGAGCAGGAGTTTCCTAAAGAGACAGAGGCCCAATTTCAAGGCGTTAAATTGCGAAATCAAAATTCACTTAAGTCACATTTGAGAGACGTATATCATTTTCATAATTACTGAAGAAGACATAGTTACTTGATTGTGCTATGAAATGGTTCTCGTGTCTCTAGCATAATATGGGAAGACTTGAGAACAGTGAATTTGGGTTATGTTGACACATTTTCACACAACCATGTTAAATCTATTATTCAAGATGTCTTCTTTCAGCAGTCTTCTGCCAGACAGCACACAGACTGCAGCTCAGCAGAAGACTGCTGAAGAAGAAACTTTTTACAATATATATGTTAAATAATATGTTCTGATCTCTGACTGATAATACATCACAGGACTGTAAATTCATTTCTAGTACTACTGAATGCAAGATGGAGGTGATTCCCTGTGAAGGTAAACAGGTTTATGCCATACTAATGAATAGACTGGTTGATATATAGTAGATATGAGACACAATAAATTATCATATAATATTATGCCATATAGTGCTAATATGTGCTGCACCTGGTTTTATACTTCAGCATCAGATAGAAGCACAAAGTGAAATTAAAACCTTTCTTTTCTTCCATCACATAGAGGTATGAACATATGAAACAGCAAGTTGGACCAACTTGTAAACAGATATGTTGACTTTGTTTTATCTGAACAAGAACGACACCAGTGTTTCAATAATGACACAGATTCCTCAGACTTCACTGCTTCATTAGGAGCCAGAAAAATCTTTACCAAGTCTAGGATGATAAGAACTGAAATAAATGTAGAGGTTAAGGATGTAGTTTGTCACAGTGGAGAGATTATTAAGGGAGATGGATTTTAGGGTTTTAGGTCTTCTTCAGTGAGAACCAGACATTGTGCTTAATTTGTCATTCATCAGGTTTCTCTACAGTTAAAATAATTAATGAAGGACAGATGCAGTTGGTTGATGCTGCTGCATAATTTAGCATCCACACAGAGGCTGGGAAAACAGTACAGCTAGAAGGTTGAAGGCTCTGGGTCATCGCTCAATGTTGTTCACCAAATTAACTCTGGTGGTTGAGCCGCTCACATTACAAAGTTCATTGGATCCTGGTGTCATCAAGTGAACCATTCTGCTCTTTTTTAAAGATACAAAATTAAAGCTAACTATTATCAATGATGCATCAGAAATGGACCCCAAAGCCAGAACTGCAGAGCTGGTTTCCTGCATGTTTTAGATGCTTGTTTTAAATCAATAGGCCATCTGGAGGTTTTTTAAAACTTTACAATATGATGGTCAAAATGTAAATTCTCATCTTCCAGCTTCTGTGATAAAAAAAACCCTAAAATAAAACACAAAAATAGAGTGAATCCCCCACTAAAAGTTTTGCAAAGCTACTTCACGCTTTGTCAAATTTTCTTAAAGAGATTGCTGAGATTTTGTTGTGTGACCTCCTTTTAGGTTTTAGCGGTAAGATTCTTCCTTACAGCAGGCAGCTGTCAGAGAATCTTTCATTTTGTTTCAGCTAACAGCTCAGCAGACAGAGGACAGCACTGCCGCCTTATTTCTCGCATGATCTCAAATGTTTCGCAGTAGTTTGTATGAGTCCTGTTAATTACGCCAATGATCATAAAATAGAAAGTAATGTAAATTGGCAAAAAAAAACAAATGACAAAACATAGAAAAGTTCAAATTTCTTTTTGCACTACTTCCAGTTGTTTTTTCTTTTTCAAAGCGTCAGTCTAGTTGTTTTAACCTGCTCACTTCAAGCTGTTTTGCAGCCCTTTTCTCCAGCGCCGCCGTTCAGACGAAGATCTGACCTGCGTCCTGTGAGCCGATGTGCTGCTCTGCTTTCTGCTGACTTTGTTTCTGTTCTGCCTGAAGCTGCTGATCTTCCTGAAGCTCCCAGATCAGAGCCACACCATATAAACGAGTGGTGTGGCAATGTGTGTTTAGTTAACGTGCATCTGGAAAACACAAGCGACCATCAACATTGTGTAAACTCTTTAAAGAACAGAAATGACCTGAATATGTATAGTTGTGTTACAGTGTGGTCCGTACTGCAGAGGAATACACACATCAGAACACACACACATCAGATCCACGTTTTTTCCATAAGCTGATTCTGTTTGTTTGATGCTGTTCTTTGGGCTTCAGGCTTTCAGTCGTAGGTTCAGATTAAATTTGAGGTCTGACTATGTTTGCTATCAGCTCTGGTCAGCTTTCACCCTTTTCATGTGTCAACTATTGAATTGCATATAGATTTGAGAAATACGCAGATATTACTCAGTATTTTTTTCTAATGCAATGCACAAAACATTTATTTATAACTTACACAATGGGTCAATTTATGTATATTAAAGTACTCTAGTGCAGTTTTGACTTCATCGCAGAATGAGGACCAACACACAGTTGGTTTAAAAACAACTTTTTCCTCTGAATTCTAGCTTTGAAAGGATTTGTTGCATTTTTTGCTTCAGTTTCTTCTGAATTTTGCAACAGATCTCTTTATATACTTTTGGTAAAACTACTGTTTACTTTTGTGTTTCCAACCAAACAAATGCCATGGAGCAACAGGGAAGTATAAACAGTACTTTGTCAGAGGTTTGTTGGCTTAAGATTTCCATTTTGCTCTGATCATTCATCATCAGTGTTTCAACAGAGTAGAAGCAGGACCAAAGGAAAAGCTGACAAAACAAGGAGCTTCACGCATTTCATTCGTAAAATAAATGGTGTCACTAGTTGTGTTGTGCATTTAGTTGTTCCAACACAGACAGTGCAGTGGATTTTTTTTTTTTTTACACCAAATCATACAGAGCCACTAATTCATGTATCACTTCTATACCGAGGTGCAGAGTGAATTTTGGTTTTCATTATTTTTTAAACACATGAACAAAGTATCAAAGGTTAGAGGAGGTGAATTTTCTGAATTGAGAATATTCCCCTCAAACATCTCGTCGACCTTCCATGTCATATCACCAACAAATCTACAGTCTATTATTTTATTCGCACCACTGTAACACTGTTTAAAGTTTTTCGACAATTTCGCATCAAACATTTGTTTTTATTTCAGACCGTTTTGCACATTTTATGCAGACACTTTATATTTTAATGGCATTACCACTGTCTTTATGATATTACACCTTCCTTGTTATGGATCACCTCAAACATAATGATAAGTTGTCAGAAAGAATGCTCTACAGAGAGCCTGCAGGGTGAAGGATGCTCTTCTGGAGCTCTCAAAAAATATAGACAAATTTGAAATTCTGACATTAAACTAAGAGGTTTTCTGTAATATTGTTTTAATGAAACCACTTCAAAATTGCCCCAGGAACATTTGAGTTATTGCTTTGATATTTCAAAGTTGAGTTTTTCTCATTTGTTGTCTCAGCTGTGCTGCATATGTACAATATTTTTGTTAATATACAAAATAAAAATAGATGGGGTTAATAAAATGACTTCTTTAAAAATCCCTTTACGTTCTAAGTGAATAACATCATACGATGCAGACAAAACACAACACAAACAAAGATAGATGAAGCAAAGGAAGTAAATGTGAGAGGAAATGATTACTTTCTCCAGATTGAACTCTGTGTTAACTCAGACACACGCACTGATTATCACATTTTCTTTTCCACTGTTTTTCACGTAGCTTAGCATGAAAACCACATCTTCACTCATGGTAATAAGTGAGGGGCTGAGTAGACGCCATGGACGCTCACAGAACTCCAGAAATGAGCCGTTGGTCTGCTCTGGTTTTGTGCGGAGCGAGGGTTCAGGCCAGTTGTTCCTCTTGTTTTCTTTGCGCCGTGTGTCCCTCTTTCTTCTTCTGGTGTGGTAGTCTGTCATTTCCTCCGCCTGGTTCCTCGAGGAGTCAGACTGTCTGCGCCTTAAATAGTCTTGACCTCAGCGCAGACTCTGAGGCTACCTCCGTCTTTAACTGCACTCATGCTTCTCCGTTTACATTAGAGTGTGGTTTTTTGAAGGTGGGTGATTTTCATTGCAGGCACGCTGCTTGTAGCCTCACATGCTGCAGAATTAAATTTTTTATTTTTTTTATGTCTCTCTAAGCTTTATTTGTAATCTGAAATGGTCTCCATGGAAGCGGCGGCCCACATGATCGCAGTGCTCCCTCTGAACTCGATTATGATGTCAGGAATAGCCGAGGTTTTTGTACAACAATCAATACAGTTTATAATTTGACTCTTCCATACTGTGGAATATTCCATATTAAATACTAATTTAACAGGAAAAAAAATGAGAAAAACAATCAGGCTGAAATTGAACCTCATTTCCATTAAGGAGTGGTCTTTGAATGCACTTATGTGATCAGAATGAATAAATGATTATCTTTATATAATAACCAATTTTGGGACCATAACCAGGACTAATAGGCTGATAGGGCACCATGCCACATTAACATTATTGCACAAAGTGACTCACATTGGTGTCAAACATTTGTACGTTTGTGCAGCAAAAATGTTCATATGTGTTGCTGCTATCATTGTAAAGATATTAAGAAATGTTTCCAGAGGTCATGAAAGGTCAATCAACCCCCCCTCTCCCCATACCGTCTCCAAATCAGATAAAATTGGTATCAATCAACTCGACTATGTTGGTTCTGCTTTCACTTTGAAGATATTAATGACAGTTTAAAGGTCAAAAGGTCACACCCCCAACACACACTTTTACTAAATCAAAATGACCTTTAAACTTTCACTAATATCTTCAAAGCCAAAACAGTTAGTATATTTACTCAAATAAACTTAATTTGGTTACTAGTAACAAATTAGTCCAATTTTTTAACCTGTTTTCTTTTTTAACTGTATCAAAATTATTGATTATTTCTTACACATTTCTAAGTGTTCTGACTCTAATTTATGATGCTATTTGTCATTTAATGCTCATTATAAAATAATTATAAGATACAGAAGTTCGCATTACACATGACCAGGTACTAATTTTCATCCAGTCTAATCCTGTCCCGCCACATCAAGCGACGTCTTCACCAGAATGGAGCCATTAAATCATAATGAAAATCTTAAATTTACATATACTGTCAGGCAGCTGTATCTTTCACGCTACATTAGTGCTTAAATGTTGGAACCAACGAGACAGAGCTCTCAGGCTTCCATCTATTCAAAATGTTCCAGGACTAAAGTTATAGTCTAATTATTAGAAATGCAAAGTGAGGCGTGGCGCTGTGGCATCTTCACATGATGAAGCTCGACCGAATGTAATAAAAGTGTTTACTTCATGAATTATGAATGCTGTAGGCTGGTCATAATCTTTGCTAAAAAACATATCCTGTTAGGCATCCTCCAGTGGGGCGAATCAGAAGTTAAGCTACAACTTCTGCCGCAGCTTATCACCACTGGCAGGGATGGCTGGAAATTTACATGCAAGATGCAGTGTTTACTTCAGCTGCTCCCAAATGATAAAGCAAAGGGTGGAGGCAGATTGGAAAAAGCAAAAAGCTTAGAGAGCAACGACCTGCAGGAAAAAAAGAAGAAATAAAAGTTGCAGTTCATGATCGCAAACGATAGAGAGCAAAACTCCAGACCCTTAGGCCAGGGAGGCGCTGACTGATACACAATGAGTCCTGCTGAAATATTTGCACGCCAAAAACAACGGGCATAACTTGAAGCTGTGGTGGGCCTCCAAGTTGTTTGAAACAAACGAGGTCGCTCAGGTGCAGGGGTCATAAATATGAGAGCAAAATGATCTCCACAGACGTGTGTGTGTGTGTTTTTTTCTATTATTTTCTGAAGAAAACACAAGTACAACCAACCACAAACCAAACAGGAAAGTGTGTTTTTTTTAAAAATTTGTTTGTGAAAAGAATAGGGTTTGTGTAATTTAATTATTTAAAAGTGAAAACTTTTGTAACTATTTCTGCACATCATTTTTAAATTCAGTTCTGATGTCAATATTTTAAACCATTAAATATATTGTGTGTGATAGTAACAGTTAGAACAACAGCCACACTTTGCAGACGTGGCCATGTTGGACGGGGCTGACAGCAGAGACCTCAAAAGCAATTTCACATTCAGTCTTGACGCTTAATTACATTTCCAAGATGCTGCTGACTACCTGGGGAGGAATTTTTACAGCAGAACCTGGAAGAGGAGGTGACTTTGTTTCCCCTGAGCGCAGACTGTGCTCTGAAACGGAACACGGGTCCTGAAAGGTGCCATTAGCGGCTCACTGAGATGAAATGGTGTCAGCCTTTGTCTTACCACATGAATGGATTTAATTTGTGTGATCTCCATGTCCTCTGAGCAGTGGAGCAATCAAAGGTAATGTTGATGAGGCTCAAGGGCACCTGGCAGTGCGTTTTAACAGCGCAAGTAAAGTACGCTGAGAATGAACAAGCATTTTTTAAAAGATAAATCGCAACTAAAGCCTGGAAAAGTAAACCCAACAAGATTAACTGATAACTTGTAAAGACCAATAAAATACATACTTCTCCACCCTGTCTGCTAAATAGATGTTTATTTGTTTATTGCCCTACATAGATGTTGTAATACCTCAGTGTCATCAGCTGTGTATCTATTTTTGACTGTATAATTGTACAATTTAGCAATTCAAAAACACATTTGCCTGATGAATACACACCAATAGTTTTTTGATAAACTATTGTTAGGGTAGGATGATATGTGTTTTTTTTGTGGTTGTATCGAAACAAGTTTATTTTAAAAAACTGCATTGGAAACACTTTTTCTGCATCACATGAGTCACATCAACAACAGGATGTTGCTACTGGGGGAAACGACACAGAGGACAACAGCAAGTAAGGATGGTGGTGGCGCTTAATGACTGATTGTGTGAACAAACTTATTAGTTGTGTTTCTTATGTAATAGAAACACTGCAATTGTGAAATTGTTTTTGCAACATTGACAAAGTTTTGTGCACATTTGCAACAGAAACACAGCTACTGACTTCTGATGACTGAATCCCTCTCTTCTTTAACTCAACGCTTGCAGTAAAGTTTTGCGACAGGATGAATTCTAAGTTTTGCAACCATTCTGTAATTTTGGGCTTTATTAGTGTTATTAGATGTCTATCGAACAAGAAAACAGCTACATTAAGGACAAACAATCCAGATATTATTTCTACCTATTTTATAGAACAAATGTAACTTTCTTTTCTTTACTTTCTGTGTCAATTCTGGGACATTCTGACAATTTGCCACAGGTACTTTATTGTCCTTCCTCGGTCCAAAGGCATACGTTTCACTGTGGTGACTCTAAATCGACTTAACAGGGTTGTGTATTTCTTTGTGATAGGCCTGTGGATTTAAGTTCGCGACCCCTGCTCATCACTCAGAATAAGAAGGGACAGATTGTAGCCCTCTGCAAAACTCTCTGTAGAAACAAGTGAACAACATAACTCTCTTTTCTGTCTTAGTGTCACCAGTTTCTGCTGGCAGCAGTCTCTGAAAGTGTAAGAAAACAGTTATTATAGAGAAAGTTATTATAGAGAACGAAATAATGAAAATTGAAATTAAGAAAACATTTTCCTTAACTGTAACAAATAAAAATGGTAATTCATGGGAAAAAACAATAATTATGTCCTCTAAAATTATAGATATAATATTCCTTTTTGCATTTATGAATCTTTAGTGTTTTGAACTGATGTGAAATTGTTTCTTTTCCTCACACATCAGCGATTTATGTCAGCCGTCTGTAAATTACGCCACTCCATTCTCCTCCTTAGCAAAAGTTGGAAGAAAACTTCAGTCATTTGTTGTTCAACAATAATTGAATACATTTTTCAAAAATGGTATCTTCTGTTGAACATTGTTCACCCAATCGACATATACTTAATCACAATACAATACTATGAGCTTTTTGAATTCTGCGCCCAAAAATTAACCGAAGCATGAGCAAATTAAAATGACTATAACTAATAAAAACTAGCAAACATATTTTAAGACTGATTAAAACTAACCGCATTAGACAAACAAAAGTCACAGCAAAAGAAAACTAAACTATAATGAAAACCCCCAAACTTTTGCAAGCTTTCATCTATCAGAGACGAGGCAAAGCTGCAAGACTCACAGGCTCTTCAAGGTCGCCTTCGGTTAGAGCAATAAAATAGCAGAAAACTACAACAGAACAACATTGGATTTTATTTGGCCCTTACTGTGTCAAAACAAAGCTTCCCTTAAAGTCAGTAGATTTCCCACATTGTGTAAAAACTCCTCTGGAAAAAGAAACACGACATTAGACACTGGGTGTGTTTCTGAACTGGAAGAAAGCAGTGCCGATAAAAAGACAATGCAGCTTTGGCTTAAAGACAAATGAGCTCATTTGTTATATGGAATCAAATTAAGTTGGTCACACCTAATTTACTTACATTTTGTTTAATGTGACAACTTAATAAACTTAATATGTTTACTTGGATAAACGTAATTTGATTACTTCTACCAAATTAAGTAACATATGTTTAAAGTTGGACCACATGCTTTCTTTTTTCAGTTAGTTGTTAGTTCAGTAGACTGGGTGAGAAGGCACCAACAGATAATATTTGGGAATATATTGAAATGCCAAAGCCTTTGTCAACAACCTGAAGTTGGGATACATATTATTACATACATGGGTTAATGTTTTACTGACGAACACAGCAAATGTTCCCCTTCTCTTTAGGAAAAATGCAACTGAACTATTGTTGGGATGAAGCTAAAAAAAGCAGTTCACATCTCATCACCTCAATTATGAAGTTGTCAAGAGCTTAGATTCAGGAAAAGCTCTCATAAACCACACAGACTTTGTACATGATGTCAAGCACAAGAACATGCAAACCAGCTGAAAGTCAAGAGTCAATTCTTTAAGAAACAGAAAACAATCTAGCAAACACATGGCCTGAAAGGAGCATTCATTTTCTGCTGATCATCTACACTGCATTGGGATAGATTCTTAGTCATCAAGAACATAATATACCTAAGACTTCTAAAGAGGGAGTAAGAAGTATGTATTTTCCAGCTACACTATAATTTTATAGCAAAATCAAGTACCGAGGCAAACTGAAGTTAAAAATGCTGCATACGTCACATATGACATAAAAGAAATTTGACAAACGTTTTGAAACTGGGCCTCTGTCTCTTTAAAAACTCCTGCTTTTTCTGAAACTCCGCCTTCAGGAAATCAGCACAACATGGCTCCTCTGTTAATGCTTTAAGAACATTTCTACCAGTGTGGGAGCAGATGCGCAGTTCCAGCAGATGTTAGCTAATTGCTACTGGCTAGTCTGAAGGAGCTGAGTGGGAGAGTTGCAAGTGAGGAGTTTTTAAAGAGACAGAGGCCCAATTTCAAGGCATTAAATTCTAAAGTAATTTTTTAAAATCATGTTTGATACAACAGAAGGTAACATAGTTACTTGATTGTGCTATAAATTGGCACTATGTGCCTAGGAGATACACGGTACTGTCCCTTTAAATAAAGACTCAGTAACCTCTCACTGATCTGCCCTCTGTCCAGTTTGTGGGTCGAAAATGCAAGCTTGTCTAACAGTTTATTTTCTCCCTGCCTACAGCCAGAGGAAGATCACTCCTGCCTGTCCCTCTTCCCCCCATTCCTCTGCCTCCCAAAACAAACTTCTCCTGGGAAGATCATGTCACTCTGGTTTTCCGCAGGATGTCAGTGTGTGAGGTCTGTGTGCGAGAAAACACATCTCCTTCAATGTGCGCGAGGAATGTTTGCATCAAAAGAAGATTACATTGCCTATGGGGCAGGAAGTGAAGTCTGCTAATGCTGTCACTAAGGCAATCACCCATGAAACATCCTCCACAGACACAGCAAGTCACAGATGCTGTGAAAGTTTTAGGCTGATTCTGGGAATTTGTCAGCCCAAACTGTCATCAGTGCTGACAAGGTCTGCACCAACCAGACACACTGCTGCAGCAGATGGTTCATAATTATCCGGCCTCAGCCAAAACGGCCCTTTTAATTTCAGCTAATCTAATTATTTCATTTTCCTTTGGGATTAATAAAGTATTTTTCAATTTTAATTGAATTTAATCTATTACTCCTCGCTGGTACTTTTTGCCATTGCACCATAATTGGTGCAATGTTGGAGAGAAGATGAGGGGAAAAAAATGCCAAAATAAAAATAGACAAATAATTTGTTTAATCATATCTTTTTGTTTAGTTTTTTTTAATTATTATTCTATTCTGTTTTTCAGTCATTATTATAAAATATAAGGTAAAATATATTTTCTGAAATATTATTTGTCAGTCATCTTTTCGATTGGCTGCCAGTCAAATTCATCAAGCTGCTTTATTTTTCAAAGTAGCAAAGTTAGAAAGTGCAAAATGGACCAGTTTCTGACAGGAACAAATCAGAAGGAAAAACAGCAGCTCTACTGTAAAAAACCTAAGTATTCTCAGGGAACTAAGATCAGAAAGAATGAACATTTATGCCAAAAATGCAATAATTACTGAAAAATGAATAAAAGTAGAAAAAAAAAAACATTCTAAAAGTTGATGTTACTTTCTGTATTTTGCAGTATAGTCTGTGGATGTTTGGAAATGTGATCCTTGATCAGAAGCGTGCCATCGCAGTAAGAAGGAAGAACAAACAGTACTAACAGTAAACTGTTACATTATGCAAGATTTTATCATTTTATTGCCTTTTCTTAGAAGGAAGGTTTATATTGATTTTTGTTTTCGCCCACATTCTTACTAAGAAATGTTAAAGTGATTATCTACAGTTTTAGTCAGTAAAGACAAGTTATTTCATCACAAGCATGTTAACAGTTTAGTTTGTCATAAAATATGGGGTTGTAACAATGTTAAAATGTATTTATGTAGTTTCGAGACTGAAGTGATTTTCATCTGCGTGTGTGAGAGTAAGTGTGTGCTCAGTGCTCAGTGCTCAGTTCTCAGTGCTCCTGCCTGATGTTACCACTGAGCAGACAGAAATGGTTGTGACAGCCAGATGCTAATATTAGATGAGCACAGATAGTTTATGTCTACAACTTCTGGATGTAAATCAGAGTTTGCTGAAAAGACAACTGTGTGCCTTCCTGAACGTCAGACAAACTGAAACTACAAGGTGAGTTAGAGGTGAAAATATTACAGTGATGACACACACACACACATATAGGGGTGGTTCCAGGTGGTACAGAGGCTTTGAGGTGCATCACGACTCGCGGTGACAGTCGGTACCATGTCTTATATCAGGATGTCTGATATAAAGGTACATTGATGCTTGGGTTGGGAATGACTTTAAGTTTCTTGTTACACCTGGCCGACTGTGGCAGAAAAAAGACCAGGACATTATTGTCAGTGAGGCAGTGTTTGTGTTTTAACTTTGAAATAGTTGTGACCCCTAACTCCACCCAACATCTAAAAAGATCTATGTTATCCATTAGAAGGTGGAAGTACATCGAGGGGTCATTACTCAACAGCTCTAACTAAGCCATTTCACATGTTGTACAACTGCCTGCACTGTACAATTCCCTATCCGTACTGCCACCAAAAGAGTCGAGCCAGACCAGCAAAAATTCCAATAAACACAAAGTCTCAAAGTCTCTTCGCAAGCCCAGACTTCTCTCCCTGAGCTCCATGAGGACTGGGAAGATATCTTCTGGAGAAATGTGTTTCCTGGATAGTGAACGGCTGAGTGGAGAAGACCCATACAGCACAGGATGGATGAACACCTTTTCTGGAGTGAGACACCTCCTGGTCACGCTCAGGTTCAGGATGGATTGAAAAGAGGAATTCACCCAACTGTTTTGGAAAACATTGGAGAACTTAAATACTTTCTCTGTGTCCTCCATGACAGTTTGTCCCTGCTGTGTGGCTCCTGTCCTGACCACATCCAGGATGGCTGGATGTGGTCAGGACATCCAGCCTGTCCTGAGCTGGCTGGATGAACCTTTTGGAGCAGCAGCCAGCTGCTCCAAAAGGTTAAAGTCCCCGTCTGGGATGGTTATCCCTTTAGGAATAGTGAAAAATCTGTCCCCAAACACTTTGCTCTCATTCTCAGAGAGAGCTACCCCAGACGGGGTAGCCTCGTCTTTGGGAACGGTCACAAACACGCCACTGGTTGGCGTTTCAGAGATGTTTGTTAATTGAGCTTCCCTGTTTGGGAAAAAGTTTAGCTCAATAACAACAAAAACTTCACAATTCAGAGACAATGTTTTCAACAGACCAATGGCTGTGACATCTCTGTCAATTCCATTTCCCTCTGAGACACGTTCCTCATTGGGGAACTTGGTAATTCCAAGACACTGATGAATGTGCCTTTAAGAAACAACATTTCTGGCTTTGACAGAATTGATGAAGCCAAAACTTCAGCAAAACCTTTAGATGTAAGGTCAACCTTAGAAAAATCTTCCCCAGTCGGGTCAGATTTTTCTTTGGAATTGATTGAAAAATTGTTCCCTACGACTGTCCTGTCATGCCTAATATGTTGTCTACCGTCGTGTCTCTAAAACCAGTGACATTGCTGTGACTGGCAACTGTCTGACTTAAAGGACAAACTTCCCCAGTCGGGTCAGTTTGTCCAAAGATGGTACGTTTGTCTGAGGTACTGACCTGCAAAGCCTCAGTTGAGTCAAAGTCTGTGGTTCCACACACATTCATCGCTTGTTCGAAGCAAACCTCCAAATCCGGGTCAGTTTGTTTGTTCAGAGCTACTTTCATCCAAATCCTTTCCAGGAAAGTAGTGATCAAACACCTTCTTCATCCCTGTAGTCACCGCATATCCAAGCCCTCAGCCGAGTGGAGAAGGAAGGGGACGAGCGCCTTGGAAACATTAAACATCCTTAAGAAGCACAAAGCAGAATCTCAACAAACCGTCTGGATCCTAAATGCTTGAACGTTTGGAGATTCACGCATTCAAAGCCTCAGAACTTCTTTGATCTGTTGTGACGTACATGAGGTCATGTATGACCTCATCAACAAGCTCACTGTAGTTCTGTGGCATGGTCTTGCTTCTGATCGTTGCTATAGAAACGATCAAATCAGTTCTGCACGTCTCAAACTGTAGACGAAATAAATGACTGCTTCCGTTTTTTTAATAATAAAAAAGAACTTTAGGAACAGCTGTGCACAAATGACCATTTTGCTTGTTGTGATTGGTGAATGATGTTGCTATGGTATTTTGTTATCTTATCACCCCTGATTATATTGACTGTTGAATGTGTCAATCACCCAAATCAACCAATGGGCTGCAGAAAATCTCCCTTGTGGTTTTGGGGGTCCGACTCGATGCTCAATGCTTCTATAACCAGAGCACCCAGGACAGTGCTTTTTAGTAGCACTTCACTCTTATAATGTTTCAAAAACCATTGTTATTAATTGTAAAGAATATTTACAGGAAGATAGAAGTTAGGGCTGGAGGGGGGATAAAAAATATTTTAAAAGAGAGAGAAATTTGTAATTGCACACATGGTGTAATTTTTGAGAACTCTCCAAAAAATCTTGTAAAAAAAGGCTCTGTTTATATTAAACTAAAAGTACTTTATGAAAATAACATCCTAAAAACAGCAAAAAAAAACCCTGTTTCTGTCTTGAAATTTTTTTTTTTTGTTTTGGTTTGATTATAATGTCATATCGACATAGGGTATGTGAGAAACAAAATGATCATAATTGACAGAAATAAATCATTATGTAATGTGTTTCACTCAGTGATGGAGTTACTGAAATAATTTAACTTTTAAATAAAGTTCAAATTTATTGGCTGACACTAAATGTTGTTTCAGGCTCGGTGATTCGTTTAGGAGTGATGGAAAGTCAGATGAACTGAAACTTCTTCCTTCTCCTGAGAGTCTTAATGCAGGCGGGTCAGAAAGTTTCAGAATAAACCGACAAACTCAGGATCACAACCACAGAACAACTTAATCCACCGGCGACATTAAGAATGCAGAGACAATAATGCCTGACGTCACAGAGATGAAGAGGAATAAGCAGTGTTCCTCACAGGCACACAGCATGGAAAATGGAACCATTTCAAGATGAAGTGGCTCAAAAAGAAGTGAATGCAGAAAATGTGGGTTTTAGTCCAACCCATCCTTAGTTCCCAGCTATAGAGCAATGCATCTTTCTCACTGTAAATGAGGCCAGGGGCAAATTAATGACAAACTTCCAGATTAACTGCTCAGGAACTCCCCGATGAAGCATTCCTCACTCTACCTCCTCTTACAGCCTCCTGAAGGTGGGAAACAGGGGAGGAAGTTGATTTAGTCTAATTAACAAATGAGCACTAAAACCTGATCTCTTCTTTTTCCGAGACGAGTTTTTGTGTTGAAAGCAGAGTTTGTGTGAGGAATTCTGACCAGAAGCCAGAGCCGGAGAAAAATAATCCACTGAGTAACATTACATAAACCAACAGTCCTTTAAAGAGTTGATTTATTGAGAGGAGCCAATAAACAAAATACTGTTTTCAGTATTTTGTCCTGAAAACAATGTGTATATTTAAGGAAAAGCATTTAATGAAAACTTTATAAGACTGATGTGCAGCGTTTTCTTTTTGGGTTGATGAATTCTGCTGCAGTTAAACAGCTTGTGCAAGGAAGATAACAGAAAAGTTACTCAGTTCTGGGACTCCATTTGTACTTCAAATGTCAATAGCGAGGTGTGAAATTTTAATGAGAACAGAAAGCAGAAAACTGGCGACTCCAGGAGTTTCCGCCCTAACACGTTTTTCATTTCGCAGGTCTTTCCACGGGTGTATGAAGGACCAATCCTGGCATGATTAACACACAAATTAATAAATGACTCAGTAGAATAATCCCATGACCAAAAAGCAGCTCGACAGCTAAATTAGTGTCCCATTAAATGCAAAGAAAACTATAAAAAGAAGAGATTTATTACGTGTAAATGTTTATTTTGATTTCATTTTTTAAGTGGTGCAATCTATCATTAAGCACATTTTTTTTAAACTGATAGTTTTCAGTCCTTGTATTTTTCTTGAATGCTACATACAATTTTCTTTGGTTCGCTTCATTTTCATTTTCCAAGCCAGTTTTTTACATTTATTGCCACCCAAATATATGTTACTTGTTTTTCCCTCTAAACATCAATCATTTCTCAAAGTGTTTTGCAATCCAGGCCTGTGGTTCTGTGTGGTGGTCTGTGGGACGACGTCACCGTCTCATCTTCTCGCTTGTTGGCCGAGGTGAAGCCTGTAGGAAGGAACTGCTGAGTTTGAGAATTCATGCTTTGGCAAACAGCTAACATTTACAATGTTATGGAAATGAGCTCACAATGGCCTCACAGTGCCTTCATTTAAGAGCACATTTCAAAATAAACATTTGTACATTAGACATAACTCAAATCAGATTTGTGTTCGCTATTTAATGCCTTGAATTGGACCTCGGTCTCTTTAAAAAGCGCCTGGTGTCTCTGACAATCCGCCTTCAGCATGTCATCACAACCACGTTTCTCCATTGAGCCGTTAACTGCATTTCAGAAGAAAGAGGCTGAGTATCACTGCGTATGATAAGCCTATCAGACTTCAATTCTACCAGGTGTTTGCTAATTCCTCCTGGCTAGTCTGAAGGAGACAAGCGGGGAAGGTAGAGGAATTTTTTCTTCTTCAGTTGATTTTGATTTATGTCTCAGGTGTAAAATCTGTTTATTTGCTTGTAATGGTTTATTGCACCTGGGCATTCTAAGGCATAGCGATTATGAAATCAAAAATGAAAAGGAGAAATATGATCACTACTTTTAATTTTCATCTGAACTTTTCCTGTAGTGAGTTGGATCTGATAAAAACTCTTAACTGCATTTCATAGGCATTTTTGTGTGTTTGTACTTGAACAATTAATGTATATTTTCATTTACATCAACTAGAAGGTGACCAATCTGAAAATTTAAGTCTGGAATTTTGAGATAAAAAATATCTTGGAAGCCTGAAATTCTCAAAGGCAACACTTTTAGCACCTAATGTAAAAAATACATTTGTGTCTTGAATCACAACTCAAGAACTGGAATTAAACATTCTTTAAAAGAAAAAAGGCAGGGATATTGTAGACTATATTTATTCACCCTCATTTCCAGTGAAGAGTTTCCACCATTGTGGCAAATAATCTTTTTTAAACTGAGAAATAAATCCTGTTGTTATATTCAGAATACAAACCTAATGATTAGAGAACATTCTACATGTTAATGTTTGACACCCCGAGGTTATGAGCATTAGTCAAGTACATTAACTCTGAAAATTAGACCCATCCTCCTCATTGTGTAATGTGGCTGCGGTGCACAAAGTAATCTGCACCCTGAGCCTGCTTTTAGGCTGGAGGGGAGCGAGAGGAAGAAACCAGGGACCCATTTATACATGAAAAGAAAAATAATTTATTGGCTGTCAAGGAAGAGCAAATACTTCTTTTTTTTGTTATCCTACTGCATCAGAAATGACTTATTTTAAAATAAGTATATTTGTAAAATTACATGCAGTTACTATATATTCCAATAATTTAATGCCAGCATCATCTAAAAGTGAAATCATTGTGTATCAAAAACAATCCAAATCATTTCTAGAAGCATAAATATGATCTGTAACATTGTGTTTGGAGTGTTACAGTGCACTGATATTTTCAGAAGCACAGGGCTGGCTGTGGCAACACAAAGAATTTGGAGGTTTTCCTCCATTTTCAATATTCCATTAACTTTGTGCACTGAACCACCACAACCACCGACAGCAAAACAGACTCTCAGCATGATGCAGCCATCACCCTGCTTGAGACTTGGAAGTCTTCTTTGGGTCTGAAAAGCTTCAGCTCGATTCATCCAAACATTCTCTCTGCTGTTGTGGCTGAATCACTCAATTTGTGTTTCCTCTGGCCATAAAATGTTTGGTCCAGATGTAAGTTGTAGCGGCCAGCAGCAAATTACTTTTCATTAGCCTCTCTTTTAATTCTAAACAAGCTTCACTTTGAGCAATGACGCTGGTAGTTTTTAGCTTGAGTCATGTTTCGCTTTATGTTATTCCTGAATATTTGAACCAATCTGGTTTAATCTTGGGGGAATAGTTTGGCTTAGATAGAAGAAAACCAATAAATTTAAACCAACTCTACCATTTCAGAATGGTCAAATGTTCAATTAGAGTTATATCACAAGTTTCTTTATGGCTACAAATGAAGACATATGTCTATATTTCAGCGTTTATGCATGATTTTGACCCAGGTAAAATAAAGAATAAAATGTGAAATGAAAATTGAAAAGTAAACAGCCTAAATGGTGATTTAGGTTTAGTTAGATAATTGTAATTATCATATATATATATATATATATATATATATATATATATATATTTTTTTTTTTTTTTTTTTTTTTAAATGTATGCAGTCAGAGGCTGACACCAGACAGTTGATTTGTCATTTCTTGAAGCAAAGAAGCTCACAGGCATTTTATTTTTATTTTATTATTTTTTCACCAGAGCTATAAGCACTCAGCTACAGTCTGAGAAGCAAGTTGTATCCATAGCACATTTATTTGAATACTTTAGTGACTGAAACTCTGGGAAGAAAGGAATAGCCTAGCTTAGCCTCGAGTAGCCTAGATGAATAATTATTATTAGCAAAGCAATAAGAGTCTTGAGATGTTAGAAAAAGAGACAAATCCACCTACTGTACAAACAGAAATGTAGTGAATACATGACAGAATATTGGCTAGATGTTTTAGGTTAGCTTCCAAGGAACTAAGTGACTTTCTAAATGATAGTTAGAAAACACTGAGCTGTAACAACATTCACAGCAGGGCTCTAAGGATCTCGAATATGGATTCCGAATCATTTCCTTGACATTTCTATTCATTATCTTTAGCTTGCAGTTGTTCCTTGAATCCTTCTACTTTCCAAGACAGCCAACACAACATCAATTAACAGAGTTCCCATCGCTCCATACAGGCCTTAGGCCACATTCTGGTGTTATTTGGTGTCTTGCAGACTTTTTCTCAGCAGACCTGGAGGAGGTTATGGGCCCTGTGGCTGCAGAAGGCAGAGAAAGACAAAAAAACAAAACAAAAAAAAACTTGCTGTCCTTGAGAGCAGAGAAGCTGAATTAGAACAATGTACAAGAATAAATGACATCATTGTTACTGGACTGGTAATGAAACCACAGTCGGATGCGAAGGCGGTTGTTCCTGAGAATGATGAGGAACCAAGTGAGCCAGATTCAAACTCGGTGGAGCAGCAGTTAAAAAAAAAAATCTGGTCAGCAAAGGAATAAAACTTAACAAAGACAACACTGAGGCGTGCCATCTGCTGCCGAGGAGAAACCAGTGGGAATATCCAGAGATATTATAATGAGCTTTGTTAACCAGGAAAAGTAAACAGAACTCTTGAAACAAGGAAGGAAACTCAAAGGATCTGAACAAACTCCTGACAGAACACTACATTATTCAGGTGATCAATTAGAAAACTGAGAGACATATTTTTTTTATTTATTCACATTTATAGCAGGAGCATGCACATTAAAGCATAAAGGCTATTTATGTAAATTCAATCACCAATTCAAAGACTAAGAGTTTATAAAGATTTTAAGGCTTTAAATCAGGAAGTAAGATTTCTTCTAAGTCACATTTCATTTAAACAGCATTTTTATAACTACTAAAGTTAACATAGTTTCTTGATTATGTTATAAAGTGGAACTATGTGCCTGGGAAATACTTAATGCTGCCCTTTCACTTCTTGATGCAGAAATCTCCTAGATTAACTGTTCTAATGTTATTTTAAACTTTAAAATTCCTGTTCAGTGTTTCAGGAGTTCAAGAGAAGAACATGACAGACAAGGTCAGATGTGGAAACTAATCATTTACATGTTCATAATCAAAAATCATATTGATTATATTGATTTTAATATTCAGGGTTCTGCAGTTAAAATCTCTGCTCTTTGTCATGTTTATAACATCATACACATTACGAGGCAATTGATCTCACTGTTAAAAAATTATTGAAGGTGTAGCTGATCATGTCAACATTGTTCATGTATTTAATTTGCTGATTATGTTTTTGTTGATTAAGTCAGAAAGATTAACAAACCTCGGGGCTCAAGTAAGCTCCCTCCTGGTGTTGAAAATAATATAACCAAACAAAACTAGACAAAAAAAAACAAGAGTTCATTTTAATGAGTGTGACAGCGAGACTTTAGTAGTTTTCCAATTTTAAATATGATATTGCAAAACCAGTCGCTTCAGCGGACACATTTTCTAAGCATACACTTTCATGAGAAGCAGTAAATGTTCCTCAGGAAAACAAGCATGGAGTGGAAATTTAAACATACAAATCAATAACAGCAAAACGATAACGTCTAGAAGAATTAGAGGTTTGAAAAATGTAAATGAAAGGATAGCTTCTGCTCTGGGTGAATAGAAAGGTTCCTGATTTACAGATAAGACAAATTGGTCTTTATCTCTCAGGCACTATTTCACTGTTTCAATAGAGAGCTGATAATAGCAGGACAACAAAGCACCAGTCTATAATGCTGCCAGCAGTCATATAACGTTTCGTCTCTTAGCTTAGCTGTGCTGGACAGCAGAGTGTGTTGAGGATACTAATAGCGTCTCCGACACTCCTGATTACCCAGTTGATGAAAAAACGTTGTCAGACCTTGCCATATGTCGGCATCTCTGAGCCTCAGCAGGAGCTTAGAGATGCAAAGTCACACACTCCTACCAGGTGAACAGCTCACCTTTTGTTGCAAGGTGAATGCGGGAACATTTCCCAGCATTCACTCTGAGAACGTCTGTCGGGTCCTACTTTTCCACAGCTCCATTTACGTATAGAACAACTGACAATGTTTGAAAAATAATAACAACCCACAAACAGGCAACAAAGACAACAAAAAAAAGAGAGAAAAATCATGGCGTTATAAAATTCTTGTAGATTTGTTTTCACCTTTCCATTTTCTCAAAAATGATTCAGTTATTCTGCTGTTTTTCTAATGCATATTATTTAATTTAAGATTTTTTTTTTAGCATGCCTAAACATGGAGTTTCTATGGAAATCTAACAATGGCACGATGCTGAAAAAATGTAATTAGAAGTCACACAGACACACATGGACAGGGGCCAAAACTCTCCCAGTCCTTCCTAACTCATCATTGTTACTGTCTCCACTGCTTGCACTTCCTCACACTCATTCCCAGCTTCAGGCCCCTCTCAGTGCTCCAAGCAGCCTGCTGTCACTCTCGCTACACCACAGAGCAGCACTGTTTCCCAGCCGAGCCCCGCAGCATTGAGCAGCACAGCTTTCATTCCTGCGTGACAGAGGGGGTGACAATAGAGGCGCCAGGGTGGTAATGGAACCAGAGACACCAGCGCTCGCTTCCAGGCCGACAAGAGCGCAAATGACCAGCGCAAGACTCTCCCCTGGAGCCAACTCAGGCTTTCTGCAGTCAATGCATCTTTTTCATTGGGAATTTTTGAGTAATAAAAAAGGGTTTCTGGGAAAATGATGCTCTTCTTTAGAGCATCATTTATACAAGTGTTGGATTAATTCAAAATGTTCATTGATTGTTCCATTTTAATCTTTGGTTAACAAACAGGTTTAGAAGACACCCAAATCAACAAGGATCGTCAAATGACCAACTGCTGCATTGGCACCAGTTGGTGGGATCATCTGCGTTTCCATTGCAAATGTCCACAAATCTTTGTTGATAATGTGCTAATGTCATAAAAACACAATTTTGCAAATATGGTGTTTCCATTAAATAGAAAATTCAGCTAAAATCACTTGAATAAGTTTGTTCAACCAATAATTCATTAAAAAAACACATGCCGCTCCATCATCCGCCCACCACTTCCTGTCCTCTTCTTTGTGTCTTTCGCCAGTAGTAACGTCCATGACTCGCGTGAGGCGAAATACACTCTACACAACCAAAAACCCACCGAATACTAGTGCAAAAAAATCAATAAAAATGTGGGTTTTCTTTTATTGGCTTGTTTCCACTGAGCAAATTTACAGCTTGACACGTTGTGTCCAACAGCAGGAACCTCATAAGAAGGCACTTTGCTAGAGGTTTCTGAAAGGTTTTTCTCCTAGCCCCTTTATCCTTTGTCAAACACGGCAACTAAAACCACTAGTGTTGTGGATGTGCAGTTATCAAGTTCAGAGATAATACATGGTCTGGCAATATCTGCAGTTTTTAAACAGGACTAGCTTCGTTTGAGCAGGTTTGTGTGTTTTGCTCAGTTTGTGTACAAACCTAAATTGCAATTTGTTGCATCAAAATGAGTATTTACAGAAACTGGTGTCTCATAAAATACTTTTTCCTTCTTTTTAACCAATTACTGCAGAAATAACCGTCTTTCTGGAGGGTTGCTTTGATTCTTTCATAGACGTTTGAGGAATCCTTTAATCCCATGGCTATAAACCGGTAAACCCCAAAATTAGAAAAATTTTGGGCAACCTTTAGCATCCTCCTAATTAGACTGTCATACAACAATATAGTGTTTATCTGAAGCAAACAGAATCAGAACATATGATGGATGTTGTTTTGACAAGAAAATTGGGTTTTTGGAAGAAATTGTTCAGTTTGAAGTGCTCCATTTCAGAAATAACCAAAGGTGCTGTGGTAAGTGACTGAAGTATTGTACTAATTGTGCAAAGTGGGCTGTTTTCTAAATTGCTCTTATGCACTTGATGAACAAAACATGTTTAAAAAAACACAATGCCATTAAACTGTTTGTGAACTCATGACAGATTATCTGAAGAAAGAAAAAATTCTAATGAAATGGTTCCAGAATTTGAGGAACTTTGTAATGAAACACAAAAACATTTATTGTTGTCCCAAATAGACCGAAGGTAAAGCTTGTGGCTCCTACAGCTCATTGCTGTACCTAAAATGAAACAATAATAGCTGCATTTCTTTGTTAATGTACCTTTTCTCTTGCTCTTTTCTTGCAATTTTTTATTTTTTCAACCGAATAGCAATTTTTGTTGCCAACAAACTATTTCTATTCACTCAAATTCAGCAATTGTTACATTTTCTCTCTCAGAAAAACAGTCTGAATGCTCCTGACATCCGAAATGAATACAATTAAATGTCTTTAACTGCCCAACACATATTATTTTACCCTTTTTTTGTGCTTTTAAAATTAAGTGACCGTTTAAAATTGATGAAACTACTTTATAAAATTATTAGCATTTATGATTGCATCAAATACCTTTGTTTTGGCAAATTGCTGCTTTCGCTCACAGGAAATAACATTCTATCCACGGTTTTACCGTTTTAATAGTTTTGTTGAACATTCAATTAAGCAAATTAGTTTTCGCTAAATTAAAATACACTGATACCTCAATAAATGTTGAATAATGAGAGATGACTTTGATTCTGTCATTTGTAATAATCAGGTTATGTACAGAAACTCATTAGGCTTCATGTCAGGTCCTTTTCTGAAATTATTTTAGTGGTTTTAATAATCACCATTGTAACACATTGTCTTTGCCCTGTGGCCATTACACAGAGCTCAAAGATGTTCAAAATTCATTAGCTAATAAAAAAAGTGATAATTGTTCATTTGGATGTTGCTTTGATTGGAGCTGTTTTAATCAGTTCCTCTGATGCTAAAAGATCAAGACAACCCGTGGCGTTAAAAAGGCAGCATCAATTAGATGACTTTTCATCTGGATTTGATTTAAATAAATTAAAAAACAAACTTGCAACGGACTAAGCCTGAAGCCTGAATTTCTTGTTAGACACACTTAAATATGTTGCAGTTTCATGGCTTCAACTACAACTTATTTAGTTTTCTTTAGATGCATTCTAACCACATTCTGGTCTCAAATGTATCAAGTCTCAGTCATTGTTCAGTTTTCAATAAGAAAAAAATTTCTTTTCAATTTGATCCTGAAGTCAGCAAATGTACATGTCAAATGTCATTCCAGCATAAATGCGAGAATTTACTGAGCATTAAAACCCCCCAAAAAACTACAAACGTTGAATTCTCTGCCCTTGAAGCTTCTGCTGCCCACTGATATGATCCCTCCCTGGGTGTTGAGCCACTGTCTTTTGGTAATAGTGAAAGTGTTTAAACTGAACCATATTTGATTTAAATCATAAATCAAAGATTTTGCCTGGTGAAAAGTTGACAGAAGGTAAAAGTGCAGTATGTTTGCGCTTAGCAAAAACAAGAGTGCTTTACATAACATCTGCATTCTCTGGTTTCTGTCATGTCTGTTTAAGTGTGAGGTTCTAGCGTATGAGCCCAACTGTTGCTAATCATGTTTGTTGCAACCCTTGAAACGTCTGGTGAAATACCAAAGACGTTACGTTGGGTCAGTGAGAGAAGAATCCGATTAGTGGGGCTCAGAAGATACTGAGGTGAATGTGTGATTCAGAAAGGTTTCTTACTTTAAGGTTGCAGAGTAATGTCACATTAGGCCCTGAGGACTCATGGGTGGCTGGATTTAACAGTCAGTTTCATAAGGCCACTCAGGTAGGCAGATGATGAGCTTCCCAGGTGAGAAAAATGTGCACTAAACCAAAATGTTGGTTGGGTCAAGAGCTAAACTCAAGGTAAGCAATGCCTACCAAATGAAGAAAACCAAACCCAGGATCATGACGCTAAAAGTAACATACACACACACACACACACCCATACACACGCACACACACACGCACAATGCTGAATGAGCCACTTTAAAGCTGCAGTAAGTCATTTTTACAAATATATGTCTTTTACATGCTTGTTAAGTGTCACAGTGTATGAACACCTCTCCTGGTCAAAAACAGCCAATCAGAGCCAGGAGGAGGGTCTTAGTGCTATCAATCAACCTCTTGTACTCACTCCTACATGTGCTAATGGCAGAGAAACAACTTCTCTTTTCAGAAAACTTTTATCTGCCATCATTGGTGGCCATGATAACTAACCTTAGCATTCATAGCAGGTTCTGTTGTGGTGAGCAAGATATAACGTCGTAGAGGAAAGAAAGAGGGAGGATATCAGTGACGTGCACATGAGGTTGATTGATGGCGCTATGCCCCTCCACCTGGCTCTGATTGGTTGTATGAGATTATCTGTCTCACACTGTCACAACATAGTGATAGTTTTAGCAAACATAAACAAAAAAATATTTTAAAGAAAAGTTTCATACTGCTGCTTTAATTGGCATTTGAATACAATTTAAAAATGTTGCCACTACTACTTTAAACTATAAAAAGTACTAAAAGTATTATTATAGGTAAGAAGTCAGTGAAAGCAGATTGCTGATGCACCATAATGTTGTGTTTGTTTAATAATCCTCTGGTTTATAAATGCTTTTCTTTTTCTTTTCTTTCTTTTTTTACAGATGACAGAAGTTTTCATTTTATGGTTTTAGAACCATGATTATGATTATGATAGATCCAGGTTATAATTTCATATCAACTAAAACTTTTGGTTTATTTTTGACTTAGTCTGCAATTGTAAGATTTTCTTTGTAGCTTCTTAATTGTATTAGGCAACATGAAGCATGTTGGGTGGGTATTTTTTTTCTTTCTTTTTCTTTTAGGGTCAAATTCTTGGAAAAACATCAAAATGAACATTTACTAGTGCTTGAAATCTAAGGAGCCTTGTGGAAATCCTATTCTGATTATGAATCTTTGTACATACATCAATTCACATTCAATCCAGTTTATTTATAGAGCTCCAGTTGACAACAAATATCATCTCAAGGGTCTTTACAAAATAATTGAATCTATGTGTTAGTGAAAAAGCAACAAAGCAGCGTCTCCTCCAGATTTCCTCAGCTCATCCTGCTAACAGTTAAATATTTGTGCCTTGTGGTCACATCATTCATCATATATTTTCCATTATGTCACATTCTCCCATAATTTAGACAGATGTTCTTATATCCTTTAACCATCCCTCTAGATGTTTTTCTTCCAGTTTGTGAGTTGATAAATTAGAGCAGAAACCTTTTGGTATTTTGTAAATCACAGGTCTCTCCATAAATCGCCTGGTTAGATTAAGACATTTAAAAAATTGGGTTTTATGTTGCTAATAAACAAAGATATTACACTCTGAACCTTTTCATGGTAATTATCACAACAGAGCAGAGGAGACAGATTTGTTGTGTTTTTATTCATGGATTAGCAAAAGCTCAGGGTCTCAACGCTGAATAATGGCTTTCTAATGACAATATTAACCTTCTGAGCAGACAAAAGTGCCTAATGCTTCCTTGAGAGCTGTAATGTCAGAGGTCAGGTGCTCTCATAAGAACTATGATGGAAATGTGTGTGTGGCAATTTCTGGAGAGGGAACTGATGTAAATCGAAGAATATGTTAATGCAAAGCCCAGTATATTCCTGTGATTTGAGTTTACTGTCCGTTTTAGAAGGCTAGACAGTTTTCTGCTGCTTGATTTAGAGAGCATATTATTGGTACAAGCTAATAATTATGCATTCATATAAATATTAAACATTGTGCATATAAATAAATTCTATTCTACTCTACATGCCAGTTTTACTATTTAATTATGCATTTCACACATTAAAGCACCCAAACGTTTCATGAGAATAACAGTGTCCTCTCGTTCCCATTGACTTGCATGCACATGTTTCAGGGTGAGAGTTAAAGGGTTAAATATAATAAATGTAGATTTTTCTGTTTTGTTTTTTTTCTTTCACAGGAACAAGCTCAGGTGTTCTTTGGTAGAAAAAAAATTTAAGCATTTGCTGCTTTTATAAACTGTTAAAATTCACAGCAAGTCCTTCTTGCAAATACAGCAGATAAAGAAAAATGTCCCAGAAACTGAATGATGCAGAAGATACAGATCTACCCTTTTTTAATGGATTATGAAAAGACAGGAGTTAGTTTTTTTATTATCATTTTTATTGCTGGAGCAGTTTGTCATACCTGTAGGTCTGTAATATACCTGACTTATTGTCATGGACACATACAACCAGCTCTTTGCAAACACGATGAATTTTAAACCTTGTGATAAGGTTTGTGCTACAGTTAGCAGTTTGCACAATAAAAAGTATCTCTTTAATATATGAAAACAAATGATAAAAACTCAGTAATAGGTACAAATCTATCCATCTATCTATACATATGCACATACACACACCCAAGCACGCACACACACAGTCGTGTTTTCATGACTTGTGGGGAGTGTACATTGACTTCCATTCATTTTCTACAGCCCAACTCTGACCCTAACCCTGTTCATATATATGTATATATGTGATATGCTGTTGCCTTCTGATTTTACTTTCAGAAGTAGACAGCAGATGTTTTGTACACAGGGCAGTATTCCAGTATTCATGTAGTAATGTAGCACTGATGCACAATCAGTCTGAATACTGAACACCTGGTTTCGACTAAGACATCGCGACGCGGTAAGGATACAATTTCTCTTGTGCTGAGACATTTCAAATGTACTTGTCAGGTCAAGAATGTGCTGCATTTGAAGAAAATCCAATTGTAAGGTGATGAAAGTGTGCCTAATTGAGATTCACGACAGAAGGGTACAATCAGTTTCTCTCTGTTGTGAAAATGTGAGAGGACGCATGGAGCGAAAGGTGACATTTTACATAAACAAATAAATTGAATTTCTTGGGAGCTGCAGCTTCCCATTTTTTTACCCCCCAAACAGATAAAGCCACAGTTCCCATTATGTACAAATGCCAATGGAAAGCAATATTCAGCATAAAGGGCAGAAAAAAAAATACAATGTTTCTTTGCTAGCTTAAACACACACAAAGAAATTGGTTGGATACCAGAATCAATGGGGCATTGGGGCCTAAGGTGACTTTGTGTCACTAAGTCACAGTTTCTTTAAAGTAGGCAAATTACTTATTCGCCCCGAATCTCATTAATTCAGTCTGGTCCACCTTAGAATAGATATGCACAAGCTTTGAAAGATTCTATTAGTACTTTGGAATTCATGGAATTTATAGTTGTTGACTTTCTTACTTTTCTCGAGTAAGATTATTGAGCTCGATCAAATTTTTTATTTGTTATCATGCAGCACTGCTTAAGTAGAAGAACTGTTGCTTCGTGTCTGGATTCATATTCCCATTATTTGCCCAAATTAATCTAGCATTCTGCTGGCTCCAACCTCACATTTTCCATCATCATAACATCTAACTGCAGGACAGTGAATAAATCGAGGAAATTAATTTCCTGTCGTACTGTTCCACCCACAATGGTTACCTTATTTTCAGCTGTTTAACCGCGATCCATCCAGACAACTGGAACTGTTCATTGAAGCTTAACAAAAATAAATGTCCACAATAACGCAAATTGGCTTTAGGTTTACAATTAAAAATAAGTGTTAACATATGATCAGGGGTTGGAGAAAAGACATGTAATCAGGAAAAACAAAGTGACTTTGTGATCCGCTTCGTGATTTTAGGATCAGAAGTTTCAGAATTCAGTTAGCAGATTTTCTGAAATCATGAGGTGATGGTAAAAAGGAGTTGAAGCATGGGGTGCAGTTCATATCTCATGCTCCTAAAAGGAGTTTGGCAAATAAATAAATAAATAAATCACCACCTCTTTCTTCCCAAAAGATGTTTTAGGCAATAAAAAACAATATCTGACACCCAGTGTAGCCATTTAATAAATCGTTAAACGATTAATAAATGATTCCAGGTGCTTTGTTGGGCAGCTTGACTTCTTCAGTGCCTTGTGATGAACTGCCAAACTATTAAGACATAAAACTCTGGAAAAATACAGAGCCTACTGCACTGAACCCTGTTGAAATCCTCATGGTTATTCCACCAAATATTGATTTCTGAGTTCAAACATTAGTATTGCTGTTTCTTAATGAACGCAAACTTGTTTTCTTTGTGTTGTTTGATGTCTGAAAGCACTGCGTCTTGTTGGTTGTTTTGACCATTTCTCGTTTTCTGCAAATAAATAGAAAATTTTTGCTTGGAATTTCAGAGACATGTTGTCAGTAGTTTGTAGAATAAAAGTACAATGTTCGCTTTGCTCAAACATTTACCTATGAAATATAACATCAGAAAAACGGATGATGTTAAGTGGTTTCTTAATTTTTTCCAGATTTGTATATGAGGTGCTTAGATGATGGTAAACATAATTTTCCTTTAATTATCGGAATCATAATTTGCAACAAAATATTTCCTCATCATATCAGTGTTGTGCTTTGCTTTGGATGTCGACATAAATGATCCACAGCACAGCAATAAATGGAAACTAAGGGGGTGGCGTGTCAATGAATTATTAATGTCCGTGCTCTGCCCACTATATGGTTAATGTTTCACATTGAATGGCCTGAATAAATTTGTGCTGTTTTACACAGCAAAAACAACTTGCTCACCAAACATTAGTGTGCTCAATGTTCTGTCTTTCTGCTTGGAGATGGATATTCTCTCTTTTTGTCAGGAATCATACAATATTTAAATTTACTGATAAGGTCAGTCAAGCTGCCATAGCGATGACCCTCCATTTCCTATGACTTGGATTTATTTTTTCCACATTGTCATTACAAGAAAAAAAATGACTCGTCCACAAATTTTAAAATGCTTTGCTTCCTATGTCATAAATGTAACCGGAGGAGCGACAGGAGATAAAACATTTTGATCCTTTAATGAAATTGTGCAGGACCTCACTGTCATGCATTTGTCATTTGATCTAGAATCAAGATATGATGCCACCTATAACAGAACTACACCCTTTTCTCCCCCAAATGCCTCCAGCATAGTTTTTGTGTGCAGCATGTTAAAGATTAAAAAAAAACAAAAAACACATCTCTGTCTGAAATTGTGCCGACAGCTGGTTAATGTGATATTTGGTGTGGGTAATAGGTAATAAGTCAAGCGAGGTAGCCTCCAAGACCTGTGGTTGAAGCCTGTGAGCTTCTATAAATGGATGGAAATGAGTGTTTAGTGGTGTGTAATCAGAGGGCTTTAGGGAGGACATGATGAATAATTCACGATTCCTCCCTCCACTGCCGTGGACACAAACACACAACTATTCATAGGGTTTAACTAGAACTCTGCAACTCAGGCTCTGTCCAAAACTATTTCTGCTTCAGTTTGTTAGGAACAATTTTTATTTATTTGGTTAGTTTTAATTATTTAATTCTGTGTTACTCTGCTATGTTTTTGCAAGTGCTAATCAAAGTAAATAGGAACAACTATAAAAAAGAGAAACTGTCTCAGCACCAAGTGTTTGCTGAATCCGAATAGAAAAGGATATAACAGTTTTGCCAGAGGGATGAGGACTAATAGAGACCAAAAACCAGTCAAAACGTTGTGAGCTCCATAGCGCCCCCTATGGGGGAAATGTGCATTTCCTCACATTTCTAAGCTCTGTGTAGTGATTTTTTTTCATATCGACTGATTGTGGTCTACACAGTATAGACTCTGTGTAGATCAGAAGAAATATACTGTATAATAGGGCAAAACCATCCATAATCCATGCATTTATTTTATACAGAAAAAAGCAGTGATTTACTGAATACATTAAGAAGATTTGGCAGGGGTGTTTTGTAAAATACAAATTGTGGAGTTTTATATGCTGATATGATGTCATTCCCTCATCAAAAACATACCTGCAGTATTGCCTTGATTCTTTCATGCATGTTTGAAAGAATCAAATCTTCCCCGTTTACAAAGCACAGCCTATTTCCACAAAGCCCCTCCTTGGAGCTGCAGCATCCAGCTGAGCCCCTCAGGCTAGCGGCAGCAGCAATTAGCAAACACCTGGTGGAACTGTGTCTACGTGGAACTCTTCCTCAGTTCAATGGAAAGGCTTTGTTTGTTGTGATGACGGAGCAGGAGCAGGAGCTTCTTAAAGAGACAAAGGCACAATTTCAATATATCAGTTTGTGAAGTCAAATTTCTTTGAAGTTTTATTTCATATGTACATCATTTTTGTAACAACTGAAGGTAACATAATTACTTGATTGAAGTACAAAATGGCACAATGTGCCTGGAGGATACATAATATGACCCATTATTATCACCCAAACAAGACATTTTCAGACAGTTTTAGCCACAGCTTTAAATTCGTTTAGTACATTGGAGAGTTGGTATTTTGAGCCGAAAAAAGATGGGCTGTCAACAGAAAGGTCAGTGGGAAGGTCATTTTATTCACCATCAGGGACCCCCGAGGGAGGCGAGTTGGGACTGCATGAACTGACAATGAGGTGGGATGGTAGCTAAGTGGCCTCTGCAGGCTGAGTACAGAACTCCATAAGGCTGCGGGGGCTTTGGTATGAGCAGCGACAACAGAGTGTAGGAGGAGAGTAGCAAAGGACAATTAATTAAGGTAGAGTCGAGGCGCATTCTGGATGAGCTGCTTTTACTGATGGGGAGTCTTCTGGGAGGATGTCAGAGAGGCAATTGGAGCAACCATAGCAAAGGGATGATGAACTAAACAATGAGCCAAACAGTGGAGGTGGACGCTGTCCACAATTTGCATTAATTCTCTCTATGTTGAGTATTTTGCCATAATTTGTTTTGAAAGTGTGAAAGATATGTAACAGGATACATTCTTCTAATAAGCTTTTACGGATCAAACTGAACATTTAGGCGTTTAGGCCTAACTGTTCATTGGTTAGAATAATGAAAAGTAAGGATTTTTTTAATGTCTATGCTAAAGTCCAATATATGTAAAAACTCAAGTTAAAATAAAGTATTCTTAAGATGGAATATAATTCACGCTCCCACACACTCGGGCGTTCTGTGTGTATTCTGTGAGACGTAGGTCTGCATGCACACTGTCTGTAGAGGGTTGAGGTTTAGTTGAGCGTGCAGATTGCCTACATTCATCATGATAATTCCTTCATTTCCCACAATCCAAATGGATACTCGTAAGTTTGATGAGCTAGTGGGGGGGTCTTTCACCGTTAAGCACCCCCACGGCCTTCACTTCTGCATTTCAACAAAGTTTTTTTCTATGAATGTGGATTCTAATGACATGACGTGGACAAGATAAAAAAATTTCAATTGTTATAAAAAGCCCTCTGGTCAAAGCAGTCAAGCTGCTTATCTAACAGTTTAGGCTCACCTTTAATCAAATTAGAAAAAGATGGTATTTGCTGATAAAGGAGCTGCTTTTTCTTAGCTTTTAAGGTAAGAAAATCCCTTTTCTCTTATAGATTTTACAAGGGAAATTGTAAAATCTACAGTATAAAAAAGAATAGGAGAATTATTTGTGTCTATTTTGATAACTGACTTTAGACAATTGTTGGGTAAATTGTATATAATATTATCAAATATTTGTTTCATTTACTTTATAATGTTGTTGCCTTATATGCTTTCATTTCTCTAGTTTTGTCTTAGCATTTAAGAATGTTTCTGTGCTGGTGTATTAGTCTGATTCCATTTCAGAAGGCCTCCATGAAGAGCAGAGATAACAGTGTCCTGCAGGGTCAACTCTCAGCAGGAAACTTTGCCTCCTTGATCTGCCAGATACCACCATGAAGATTTATAACTTCCTAATGAGATAATCTAGCGTAATACCTTGTGTTTGAGTTAGTGATTGTGATTGGCGCTGCAACTATGTGATGAAGTGTGAACCCCTCCCTTTTAGAGTTGCAGCACTCTTTGTGACAGGGATCCTAAAAGCAATAAAAAGAGAGGACCAGGCAAATGTGTTTTCAGAACAGTAGGAGATTTGTGACTGAAAGCACATCTCTGTCTGTTCTCCTCGCGAGTAAGAATCTAACTATCTTGTCTTTCCTGTTTTTGTTTAATTTGTGTTTAATAGGTGTTAACCCTAACAACAATCATGCAAAATCCCCTTTTTGCACACTTTTTGTACTTCTAGTTGGGTCTCCACTGCTTCTAGAAACAGTTTCTGGCTATAAGTTAATGTTTTTTGGTGTGTGGAAAAAGAGTAATTTCAAATCCTCCTGATCATTTTGTCACAATCGGCAGGCACTGCCCCATTACCCTCATGTAAGCAGAACTTAAACATCAACATGTTTGGACAGCTGGTCTTACTGCTGTCTGTCCTGTTCAATGGCTAATGGAAAAACAAATGTTTGCTACGTTGTTGTTGGTTGTGCAATATTCTTCACTTTTTCTGATTTTGGGTCTGAATCAGACTCAAAGATGTATGGTTATACAATTGTGCGTCTATTGGCAGCCATTTTCACAGTATAAACACTGAGATGGGGGGCGTGGCCAGCAGCAGCTTATTTGAATTTAAAGTGACAGAGGCCCTAAAATAGTTCATTCTGAAAGGAGCTGAAAATAACTTTACCTGAGAATATTTTGCTAAAATTGTAACTAACATGTATAATACACAGACTTTTCCTAACTTATACAAATAGCATTTTGATTTAAAAAATTCACACATTCAGATTCCAGTGCTCTTGTTGCCATACTAGCTCACACTAGACTAAAGGTGAAAGGTCATGGCAGACCTCCTGGCTCCTGGTTGTCTGGGTAACGATCTGTCAGCCAAACCATCCTGCAAACATCGACTGCAAATCTGCAGAAAACTGTAAACAGTTCCTAAGTGTGAACAGTGTGAGGAAACAGTGTTGTTGTTGTGCTGTTGGCTTGAGCCACTTCACTGTCTGACTTGAACAAGATCACGTTTAATTGCATAGAACAGTTCAGCAACAAGGCAATTTAAAGGGCTTTGCATGATAAAAACATAACACAATGAACAAACAAGAAAATCTTATATTGTAAAGGCAAAATAAAAAGTAAACGAAAAGAAACAATCCAGGTTGATACTAAAATCTTCTAGTTTTAGTAAAAAAAATTCAAAACAAGTGAATTTTTGTGCTTAAGTGCTCAAATACATTTGCTCAATACATACCTTTGGAGCAAATTTACTCATTTAGTTAACACTTTGAAATGACAAAAATGATCAAACAATGATTCTGCAATTAATCTGGATGGTGACAGACACCTAACTCTGGAACAGTCCTAAGATATACAAAAGTAATTTCACAGGACTTCAACTGAATTAGTGAACTTCATTTATGCATTTGTTTTTGTAAGAATACTTTTTTTTTTTTTTTTTTTTTTTTTACTTAACTCAAGCCACAGGTGAAGAATTACAAGGTTCTTTTTATTAAAGCTCTAACTACTGCATCATATCATTTATGTAATGGTGTGGGGGTTTTTTTGTATTTGTTTTTTTATTTTATTTTGCTGTTGCCATTTACAGAGAAAAGTTTGTCTTTCCTAACTATGCAAAGAAGTGAGTAAATCAAACATTATTCAAGGCTGTTGATTGTGCTCCACACACTGTTGAAGGGAGGTATAATTAGGCTAAGTAAATGCTTACACTTGTGTGGGAAGAATATGTGAGTAATGCTGAAACAGAACTTGAGAGAGAACGTCTTGTACATCTCGCTGATAGGCATGCATGTTTGGTGGTAAATAAAGCAGCTGTTAAGGCTCACAGTATTCTTTTTAGACTCAGTTTTTTATAAAAAAAAAAAAAAAAAAAGAAAACAAGTAGTTTATAGTGATATAATTACTGCATAATGTATACTATGCCTTTATAAAAGAGAAATCAGCAAACAGGGATTTTGTGTGGGCAGCAACAAATTGGTGAGATCACGCTGTCATTTCATCTTTCTGTTTTGGTGTGATTTTTTTCAGTCTTTCTTAATTTTTTAGAAGTTTACATATCCAAAGTTTCCCAAAGGGAACTAAAATGAAACTGAGCTTTACTTTTATAGAAACAGAACGAGAGAAAGATTCTTTAGACAGCAGAATCCTCTCCTGTGGATCCAGCTCCCAGTTTTAGTCCTTGAGGCAGACACCCTGTCTACTTTAATATGTATTTATTTATACTTTAAAATTGATGGATCTTTTGGATTATTTTCTTATCTTTTGAGAGATAACTGTCTCATTTCCTTTCAAGACAAACCTATTGATACAAATGATTTTAAACTTAAATATGAGTAATTATGGGCTCACCTCTAACTTGATCCTATGTAAATCATCAGCTGACAGCTTGTGAGCAGGATCTTCCACCAAGCCTCTAAGTAGCTGTGTTTCCATTACAGATGTGAGCAAATCTTTGTCTGTATTCTGCTAATGTTGGGAAAAAAAACACAAAAAAAACCAAACAAAAACAAACACAACTTCACATTTGTGGTGTTTCCAGAAACATAACTAAAACTAGAAAGTTTGCATTTCCTATGAAAATGCAAGTGTGAATGCTGAGTGCTTTTGGTGAAAATGGCAAAAGCGTTTGAAGCCAACTGCTGAAGACTTGCAGAATGGTAAGAAGTAGTCCATGCAGTGTGAAAAATCCATGTAAAAGCCAAAATTAGGTAAAATACTAATGATAGCATCTAGGCTACCAATAGCATGCTGAGTTACAGTAATATACTCCAGGTGTTAAACATCAAAAGCTGTTAAACTTCTCAACTTCAAAATGGCCACTGCCTTGTTTCCTCCATGACAGCCTTTAAATTGGATGATTGATTGCCATTAATAGGCAGGACCTAAAACATCCACTGTAAAACACAACAGACATTTTATATTGTAATTCTGAAATCTGCCACAGGATGGAGCGGTTTCCCCCATAGAGTGAAAAATTCATAAAAAGCTGAATATTAGAAAAAGTATGAAGATTATGAATACCTTCAGCATTCGCACTAATGACAGTCACATGAATCAGTCATTAAAAAAACATGCTGCACCAACGTCCTACAACTACTTCCTGTCATTTTCTTCTTCATGGTTTGCACCAGTGGCAACTTCCTGTTGTTGGTCGCATGACTCGTGTTTTGCAAAAATAAAGTGCTTCCATTGACGTTTTGCAAAACAAAAAAATATATATGATGCAGTTATAAAAATCCAACTTAGCACCAAGAACCTTTTAGCAAAAATTGATTTTTAAAAAATTGTTTCTATCAAGCAAATTTGTTGTCCAAATGTCAAA
Organism: Poeciliopsis paucimaculata; assembly: GCA_903067055.1. Taxonomy (NCBI): domain Eukaryota; kingdom Metazoa; phylum Chordata; class Actinopteri; order Cyprinodontiformes; family Poeciliidae; genus Poeciliopsis; species Poeciliopsis paucimaculata. The sequence continues at coordinate 5,516 of CAEGAD010066718.1, read as the reverse complement.
TGCTGCAGTTACTGTATGTGTTCAGTGGAATGCAGCTGCTTTCTGTGTTCACAGTAGTTGTGTGAATAAACACATGCGCAAAGTTTGAAATGCTTCAGAATTACGTTTTTCCCAGGAATATTTTAGATGGTGTGCAGCATAAATCAAAGAGGCTCAGATTATGACATAAAATAACAAGTTTCAAGTCTGTTCTTTTTGTATTATCCACGAATCCCCCTTCTAACTGTATGGAGGTATAACTTTCCATAACATGTAGGAGAGTCACACTCATGCTGATATCTTTACAACTAGTACATGTTTAAAAGGGGATCTGTCAAGGAATGTGTGTGTTATTGCGTTATGTGTGAACAATTACATATTGATTAAGATTACTGAAAGACGTGTGTTTGGCTCTATGCCTGTGGCTGTTTCATACATCTCGTTGTGTTTGCTGCCGTACTGTTTTCTAAATCAAGCATATGCCACGCTTTACTAGAAATCTGAGCAAGGAGATCATTAAACCACAACTTAATGTTTTGAGTCCCTTCCAGTGATCATCCATTCAGACAAGCACAGAGAAACTAGCAGCAAAAACACAAGATTAACTTAAAAGGTGACATGTTTGCATGGGATCATACTTTTAGTAAAAAAAAAAAAAAAGAAAAAAGAAAAGAAGAACCTCTAGAATAAAAAAAAGGCCCAATATTCTTGAAATGCTTTAAAAGATATTAAAACTTTTAAGGTAAAAGTTTAGGCTTATCAGCGCCGTGCAGAGCCCTTTGGAGGGGCAGGGGCTCAAATTTAAAAAAGGGCACATTGAACAAAAACACCGTACTACAACGTAGAAACAACACATATTAATCAAGAATTTAATTGGACCATACTATATCATTGCCATGATGCGGGGACAATGCAAAGCAAATGTAGTATATTTTCTCCAATAGGTATCAAGTTGCTGTTTCTGTTGCTGACAGCCCTGGAGGGCTGAGTTGATCTGAGACTGTAGCTGTTAAACAGAACTTCAGCCAGAAGGTCAAAGGTTATGAAGTTATAAAATGAGCAAATTTGCTGCCATTTTACTAATTAAGCCCTAATAATATCTATTTAACCTCTAGAACAACTTGGCAGCAGACTGATTTATAGATCAAAAAAGCTCAAAGGGCATTAGCAGCCTGATTAGGTTAAAGTCAGAAGTTTTTGCTGCAGCCGAAGCATTTCGAGGCAAGGCGGGGTTTTTCCCGTTATTGCGAGGACAGTTATGAAAATATAAATAGAAACAATGTTTTCTAATGTCAACATCAGACCTGCGTTTTTATTTTGACAAACCAGTGTATGAAAAAATATTCTTGCCCATAATTTGATAGAGTACACAGATCCGCCCCCTCCTCGTCACCATGGACCCGGTGTCTGAACAACATGGAGGAAGAAACTGAGAGTCATTATTAGACTGAGGGCAGCCAGACTAGTTTATTTTGCTAAATTATTATATTTAGCTAAATAATATTGCTGGGGGCACAAGCAGAAAAATAAAAAAACTCAAAAGGGCACTAGGGCATCAAGGATAAAAGGGGTGGGGGCTTAAACCCCTTTCGCCCCCCCTCTGCACGTGCCTGAGGCTTATCTAATTATATGATTGATAAGGTATAGACATGAATATGTGAATTAGAGCAACAATGTCGAGGATTTGATGACGTGAAAGAAAAAGTTGAAGTGAGCAAGAATGGTCAGAGAAATAAACAGATAAACAAGACAGATTATTTTTATTTAGAGGTAGTTCTTGTTTGAACAGAACGTTTGACCTTTTAGTCAAATCAAAAAGTATTACACACAATAATTTCACGTTTCTGGAACAAAACATAATCCAGGATTTAAGTAAGCTCTGCTGTGCAGCTGGGGGTTGGTTTGGTTTATGAAATAAATAAATAAATAAATCTCATAGCCCACCTAAAGGATTTGGTTTTACAAATACTCACAGTTCTGTAAACAGGTGGCTGAAACTTCTGCAGTGACATGCAAGTCAGGATAAAAAGTCTGTTATTTTAGGAACATTTCTTCTTAAATGACCCTGTAAGAACAGTATTCATCACGCGTCATTATTAAACTGAAAATTCTCATTAATTTTTCATGCATCTCTCCCAGAAGTATGTGAGGGAGAATAGGAATTAGGAAGATTTATTTTTGCTGCAGGGATGCTCCCATCCACTTTTTTCACTTCCAATACTGACACAGATTTCTGAGATTTCACAATGACTGACATAGATAAACGGCACTGAGTTAACTTAAAATGTTTCACACATAAATTGACTGAATTACATATGTATTTGCTAACTCTGCTCCACTACAGCACATTTAAATACACAAATAACTTCACAAGCTTGGTCAAACATTTGTTCAGTCAGTTCAATTAGGAGTAGAACTGACAATGGAAAATAAATAATAACAAAGCTAAAACTGACAAAAACAAAAGGTTGACTACATTGGTCAAACATGTAAAAATAAGTTGCAACAAACTGTCTAATAATTCAGAAAGTGCAATTAGGAGTTCTAAATATGATGTAAAATGAATGATAAAAAATTATGTTCCTCAGAGTGCAAAGTATAGCGTCACAGAAGAAACAAAAGATTGCATTAGACCATCTTGTCCTGCTTTGTTGTGTATTTTTCCTTCCTTTGTAGGCATGTTATGGATGTTATTTGTGGACAGTTTACTTGCTTGGATTTTGCAGCCTTTCAAGTTTGGGTTGTTGTCCTTTGTGCAACGTAAAATATCAGGAATATTCTAATGGACCCTGTTGTATGCTCTATGACTTATGCACAATAAGAAGTGAGATTTGGTCTTTGATTGATTTTATTGTCCTAAATAGCTCTGTCCAGAGCTGCAGGGGGCTGAAGGTAATGAATGTCTTATCTGGTTGCTGGGTTGTTGCCACTTTGCCATGCTGTGATGTACCGCACTTCATGTTGCTTGGCTCATTATTGTTTTTCCATTCTGAAATATTGAAATTGTCATTTCAGTAGCTATCATGTTCAGTCTCTATTATGTTGCTTCTCAACAATCAGGTCATAACAAATTCCACACATCCATCTTTCCATGATGTAAAAGAAAAATGATAAACAGTTAAAATGCTCAGTTATTCCTCTTCATAAGAAGTTTGTTTCTTCTCTGGAAGCACACAGCAGTGACAGAATTATATGCTTGACATCCTCATCTATATACTGGTTTGTATTGGCCAAAACCACATTTAAAAAGTTTTAAACTTAGGAGAAGTTCAAACTTAACACATGTTCTAAAATAATGGTCTATTTTAGGAAAAGTTTGTTTCGATTTACTGTCAGGCAGAAATAAAACTGTCTATTTATGCAGTTTATTTAAATATCTGCTTCCCACTGTACCTTGCAAGGAGAGATTTGACATGACTTTTAAATCATTTCAATGATAGGCCTTTATTTGTAGCAACTCCATGTCTCCCCCCTCATTCTAATAATAGTGACAGCCACCATGCAACATACTTACAGTGCATTGTTTTCCCTGACAGGAACTGTCAACTTAGTTCCTGCTGAAATACTAATTATGCCTGAAGGTCAACAATCCTGCAGCCCATCTGGATATTTCTGGTCATTTTTTTTTTTCTTATCTCCGTCTCCCATTAGAGCTCCAGCAGCCAGTTTATCTGACTGGTGACAGCTCGGTGTGTTGTTGGGATTAAATGAGGACACCCATGTTGGATGCTCAACATTACTGTACATGGTTTGAAACCTTGCAGCAGTCCCTTTGCTGTGCTGATCTCTCTGTCTCTCTCGTACAATGTGACTGTGATGCCATTTGTTCTGCCTGTCAAACTGATGACTTGTTTAAAATTTACAGCAGCTTTATACACAGATCAAAGTTTACGTTGTTTGTATTTAGGAAAAAGGTCTTTGTGCACAGAACTCTGACCAAAATTTCTGTTCCTTAAAAGTCAAGTGCAAGAAAAAAAAAATCTAGAAATAAAACATTTTAAAGAGTATTTATTTTTCTGAATGGAAAATCTTGTTTCCTGCAGGGAATCAAATTGCAGCCAACGACCAACAGTCTTGTTTTTTGTTTGTTTGTTTTACCTTAAGCTCTGAAGGGCAAGTTTCTTTTCTCATCTAACATAATGAAAAATGAGACAACAGAAAATAAGTTTTAAATTGCTTGCTACTTTTGTATTTTTGTAATACCTTTGATTTCCACAGAAATGATGGTGCCACCAGCTCCAATGAGAATGAGTGCAGAATGCATATGCTTGGTTCTATTGTGTGCTTTGAGATGTGTAGAGATGAAAAAAAAAAATTATAAAGAGAGTAATTCCTTTAGAAATTTGCCAAATTGTAAACTAATTTGTGGATAGACTGAAAATCTTCACAGACTGGAGACTTTTAGTTGTATTGATGTTTTTATCTGCAGTCTGTAGATACTTCAGTGTACATGAGAGTAATTATTATTACAAAAATACAAAATGTTACATAGGGTACGAAGTAACATTTTACATCCAATGTTAAATGACATGTGATAAATAAAGGCTCATGCAATCTAATTAACATTGCAAGCATGTATTAGGGACATTTTTTATATTTGGAGGTCTTCGTATGCAGGGCAGTGAACAGACTTTTGGAGGTGCTAGGGCTCAAAGTTAAAAAAGGGCACACAGTGGGAGCAGACATGTCCGAAAATGTCAGAGCAACATTGCAATTACTTGACATATTGATGAACCGAGCAAATATGTTAGATTTACACATTTACATTCTCACCTAAAAAACATTGTACCAAATGACGTGTGTCATTTAAAGTGTAAAATAGCTAAATAATTTGACGCTCTTCACCGCCATTGATGCTCTGCCTGAACGCACATCCCACCTGGAGGAGACCTCAGGGAAGACGGAACACGTTGCAGAGAATATGTCTCTCAGCTGACCTGGGAACGCCTTGGGATTCCCCCAGAGGATATGGAACAAGTGGCTGGGGAGAGGGAAGTCTGGACCTCCATTCTTAAGTTGCTTCCACCTTGATCCCCCAGGATAACCGGAAGAAAATGGATGGATGAACTGGATGGACAGTTGTCATTTCAACTCCCTTACACTTTACATAGGTTTTTTATTTTTACTGTTCATTAACATATCCAACCATATCCATATCCCTGTGTCCATGTTTGTTCTTTGGGAAGATTGGAAAAATTGTTACCTAGGACAGTGGTCTCTTCGGGTCTTCAGGGATAAGGTCTCCTAATGCCGTTTTCGCTGACTAAGATCTCTCTCAACCACAGGTAAATGGTCCTGATGTTGATTTAGATACTGGGGAAGTTTGTTCTTTTGGAAGATTGGTAAAATCGTTCCCTAGGACAGATCTCTCTTCATGGGTCCAGTCTTTTAATCCTGCTTTCGTCAGAGCAGAGCTTGAGTTTTTAGACTCAACTGTCTTATTTTCACCTTTAGGAAAATTAGACAAATCATTCCCTAGGAGAACAGTCTCTACATGGGTATTGTCTTCTAATCCCTTTTTCGTCAAAGCAGAAGTT